>CM053026.1:478058962-478126462 GCA_028564925.1 Lithobates sylvaticus | reverse complement strand
CAGCCATTAATGTCTAAACCGCTGGCAACAAAAGTGAGTACACTCCTAAGTAAAAATGTCCAAATTGGGCCCAATTAGCCATTTTCCCTCCCCGGTGTCATGTGACTCGTTAGTGTTACAAGATCTCAGGTGTGAATGGGGAAGCAGGTGTGTTAAATTTGGTGTTATCACTCTCTCGCTCATACTGGTCACTGGAAGTTCAACATGGCACCTCATGGCAAAGAACTCTCTGAGGATCCGAAAAAAAGAATTGTTGCTCTACATAAAGATAAGCTATAAGAAGATTGCCAAGACCCTGAAACTTGTCGTTAAACCACCATAGAGTGGTTTAACAGGACAGGTTCCACTCAGAACAGGCTTTGCCATGGTCGACCAAAGAAGTTGAGTGCACATACTCAGCATCATATCCAGGGGTTGGCTTTGGGAAATAGACCTATGAGTGCTCAGACCATACACTGCACACTGCCTCAAATTGGTCTGCATGGCTGTCATCCCAGAAGGAAGCCTCTTCTAAAGATGATGCACAAGAAAGCCCGCAAACAGTTTGCTGAAGACAAGCAGACTAAGGACATGGATTACTGGAACCATGTTCTGTGGTCTGATGGGACCAAGCTAAACTTATTTGGTTCAGATGGTGTCAAGCATGTGTGGCAGCAACCAGGGGAGGAGTACAAAGACAAGTGTGTCTTGCCTACAGTCAAGCATGGTGGTGGGAGTGTCATGGTCTGGGGCTGCATGACTGCTGCTGACACTGGGGAGCTACAGTTCATTGAGGGAACCATGCATGCCAACATGTACTGTGGCATGCCGAAGCCGAGCATGATGCCCTCCCTTTAGAGACTGGGCTGCTGGGCAGTATTCCAACATAACGACCCCAAACACACCTGCAGGACGACCACTGCCTTGCTAAAGAAGTTGAGGGTAAAGGTGATGGACTGGCCAAGCATGTCTCCAGACCTAAACCCTATTGAGCATCTGTGGGGCATCCTCAAATGGAAGGTGCGCAAGGTCTCTAACATTCACCAGCTCTGTGATGTCGTCATGGAGGAGTGGAAGAACTCCAGTGGCAACCTGTGAAGCTCTGATGAACTCCATTCCCAAGAGGGTTAAGGCAGTGCTGGAAAATAATGGTGGCCACACAAAATATTGACACCTTGGGCCTAATTTGGAAATTTTCACTTAGGGGTGTACTCACTTTTGTTTCCAGCGGTTTAGACATTAATGGCTGTGTGTTGAGTTATTTTGAGGGGACAACAAATTTACACTGTTATACAAGCTGTACACTCACTACTTTACATTGTAGCAAAGTGTAATTTCTTCAGTGTTGTCACATGACAAGATATAATAAAATATTTACAAAAATGTGAGAGGTGTACTCACTTATGTGAGATACTGTATGTGCACTTGTATGTGTATGTATATATAATCACCCCCCCCCCCCCTTTAAAACAATCACATTTTGTTTTGTCAATTGAAAACAGACACAGTTTTTGTTTTGTCCAGCGGTATTTACTAGCACAACTTCCAAGTGAAAGATATAACACATGTCAGAAAAAATAAATAAAAAAAAGAATCACTGAGTTGGAAAAAGGACCACCCCCTTATGTCCAAATTTGGTTGGACCATATTTTGTTTTAATTACAGCCTTTAGTCTGCTGGGATATGTCTCTACATATACATATACATATATATATATATATATATATATATATATATATATATATATATATATATATATATATATATATATATAAGCATGTTAAACAGCACAGTGCTTGTGTTGTGTATTTTGTCCCTTTGTATAATGTAATATATCTGGCTAATCCTGCCTGTTCCTGTGTCCCCCCTGTCTCTGTTGACCATGATAATTATGGCTCCTGATCCAAGATACGGTGGTCAGCCTACTTGCCTCCATCATCACGCTGTCTCTCCCTTTCCCCATCCATCCCTCCCTGTCAGTTCTGATGCCTGTGTGTGAGAGTGATCTCCTTCTTACCCATTCCCTCATTCTGCTCTTCCCTGGCACTGGAAATACCCTTTAAAAATAGCCTGCATCCCCTCTATTTTATCAAGATCTAAACCGTAAATACCTTATCTCACAGCGTCACATGACACACCTCTGCTGGCCAGCTGATGTCAGAGGGTTATCTCAGCCTCTCCCTCTGCATTCCTTACATCGGGGAAAGGGGAGCCGAGGAAAGTCACTGCCAACAAATCATTGCTGTGAGATAAGATATTTACAATTAGAATTTAAAAAAAAATGGACACATGTACATCTTGATTAAATGGAGGGGATGGCAGTGTTTTATCATCCTGACTTTACAACCACCTAAATTTGATGTTGACCATTTGTGGACTGCAGTCTGCAAGTTATTCCACAGATTTTCAATGAGGTTTAAGTCTGAGCTCTGACTAGACCATGCAAGTACATTTACCCTTTTCTCCTTCAACCACTGTGTGGTAATTTTTGCTGTGTGTTTTGGGTCAGTCACGTTGGTAAACCTTTTTCTCGTTGACAACTTTCTGGCAGAGGGCAGCAGATTTTCCTCAAGAATTAGGTATTTTGCCCCATCCATTTTTCTTCTATCCTGTCAAGTGCTCCAGTCCCTTCTGCAGAGAAACACCCCCATAAAAGTGTTTGGTGTTGAGGCCAAATAATTCAATATTAGTCTCATCTGACCACCTTAAATGCACCTTGAAGATTCTGAGGCCACATGGAAAAAAGGTTTTATGGTCAGATGAGACTAAAATTAAATAATTTGGCCTTAACACCATGCGAAATGTCTGGCGGAAATCCAGTACAGCTCACCACAACAAGTGTTCTTGTTGGTTGCTATGGACTGGTGGATTTTTCGCATTGCTTGTAGTTTTTCTGAAGAAGATTCCTAAAAGACAGGGAGGATTTGTACAAAAAAAGAAAAAAAAAAAAACCAGAAAAGCAAGTGGCTTTTGGTGCCACAGCAACCAATCATTTTTTTATTTTGCTGCAAGAAAAAAAAAAATCTGCTTTTGCTTCATGTCAATATTGAGGTGAATAGTTTATATTATTATAATTCCAAGTCACTGTGTAGTTAATATTAACAGTTCCTTTCTTACTTGCTTAAGAATCCTCTTCCCTCTTTTTAAAACACAGGATGAATACAAGCCAGAGAAGGCTCTTTCTGAAGATGATTTAAAGAATGCTGTAAGCGTACATCACGCCTTGGCCTCAAAGGCGACAGATTATGAGAAGAGACCCAATGTCCTCAAACTGAAGACAGCAGACTGGAGAGTTTTCCTCTTTCAAGCACAGTAAGTTTAATAATTATGCTAATCACACAAAAAACCCGTTGGGTGATAATTGTATCTGCTTTGTATTTGAATCCCTAGAAATATCTTGTATTGTAAATGTCAGATGATATCACACAACATTTCGTTCATGTGCTGGTTTATGTTGGCAGTGCAACCTTTTCAACTGGGAGTCATGTCCTGTCATTTCTGCTGTATTGCCAATGGGAAATGGAGAGCCACCGTGCAGGATCCCTGTCCATCACCCCTTTCCCGTCTTGTGCCATAAAAATATGAAGAATACTTGCATGGTGCTTTTATTTTTGTTAAGTAAAGCAAACATACTAGAAACTGACACATTCTTAGCATAGATTTATTGGTTGCAATATATAAGTAGGGTACAGTACATTTGGTACAGATTCCTCCTACGTTATGTTGTTCATATTGTTAAAGTGTATACAATACTGTCAGACTTATATGCTGTACTAGACCATATTGTATGCCATTATTGGTTGTCATCAAGATGCAGCATTACCTGACCATGAGCAGACATCTGTTGGTTGTTTTTTCAGATGTATGCTGTATATTGTCTTATACAAAAACATAAAAAATTTAATTTACAAAAAAGAAATAAAAACATATACAGAACGTAAGTGATTTAGCGCATAACCTAAGTGATCACAAGTCTATCTAATTGGTAGACAAAGGTGGTGGATATCAAGAGAGATATATAATGAGAAATAAATACTATCTACGTGCAAATATTTCTTCAAAAATAACCATAAAGTAATCGTTAATTGAGTGCATCCAATATAATCCAATAGGTAAAGTGCAATCCAGTGTAATCCAATAAATTCAATAAATAAAGTGCAATCCAGTATATAAAGTGCAGTTCAATGTATAAGGTGCAAATCCAATAATCAAGTGCAAATGCAAAAAAGTTCAGTGCAGTTGTTCAGTGTAGAAAATCCAAAGTGCATATATTCTTTTGCGACAAATTCCCAGAGATAAGTTGTTAGCTATGGTTCCAATAATGTGCTCTCAATGCTCTTACCTCATAGGCATAAGTAAAATGCCTTATTTAATTTAACCGATCATGTCCCTGCTTCCATAAATGTGGGTCAGCTAGTTGGACGATGAAGATTCAATGTGGGAAATGAGTATCAGCTTGCATCCAATGTTTGGATCCACATGTAAAAATAAATAAGCCTCCAATAGTGCATTACCAAAACATAAAACCTATTTTATTGATAAAAAGTGGCTGCTTACATCAAAATAGCAGAAACTAGGCCAAACACAGAGTAAAACGGCGTTCCACGCCACTTCATACCATACTTCCGGTCCGCGGCATCTATGTCCGGTCCGCCGTGACGGCTTCCAGTTTGCGGTAACGACTTCCAGTTACATCCTACGCGTTACGTCACGAACCTCGTGACTTCCTCAGGGACTAAAAAGAAATACTAGAAATTACACAAGATTACTGCTGCACACTTCATTGTGTACAATCATGTTGTAATATTGATGGCAAGTGCAAAAGGCTTGAATGATGTGCAGGAAGCAGTAACCCATAGCAAGCACTCTTACACACAGTAAACCTGAATCTGTTATTAATTGCTGTTGGATTTTTTTTTCAATACAACTGATGTATATTGTTTACAAGTATTCAAAAAATAAATGTAATTCATTTTTGCAGCCAAATTAGATTAAAACAACTTTGAATTTATTATGTGTTCTATTCACATAGTGTAGCTTTAAATTCTTTTTATAAAAATAGCTGCCTACAATTTTACTTGATCTTTTCTGAAAACTCCAAGACGGAATTTTCCCTGTGTTATATATTGCTAAGGAGGGAGCTGTGGACTTTACCATAAGTAACACTGTCTGTACTGTGTTGGCATATCTCATTATCAGCTGTAAACTAGATTTAAACACTGGGTTAAATAATTCAAACATTTGGGCATTGTTTGTTAGGGGAAACTTAGACTGTCCTTACTTTGTCCCTCTACTCTCGCTTCCAAATTGCGCAGAGTAGCTTGCAATCTGCCCAAAGGCCTGCTCAAAAATAAACAGAACATTAAGCAATGTTTTTTAAAAATGATTTTTAACCGCTTGCTATTCTTTGGCCATATACAGTGCCTTGAAAAAGTATCCATACCCCTTGAAAAAATTGTGCCCCCTTTACTCTGATACCCCTAACTAAAATCTAGTGGAACCAATTGAAGTCACCTAATTAGTAAATTGAGTTCACCTGTGTGAAATGTAATCTCAGTATACATACAGCTGTTCTGTGAAGCCCTCAGAGGTTTGTTAGAGAACCTTTGTGAACAAATAGCATCATGAAGGCCAATGAACACACCAGAAAGGTCAGGTATAGTTGTGGATGAGTTTAAAGCAAGGTTAGGTTATAAAAAAAATCCCAAGCTTTAAACAACTCGCGGAGCACTGTTTAATCCATCATCCGAAAATGAAAAGAGTATGACATTACGGCAAACCTACCAAGACATGGCCGTCCACCTAAACCGACAGGCCGGGCAAGGAGAGCATTAATCAGAGAAGCAGCCAAGAGACCCATGGTAACTCTGGAGGAGCTGCAGAGATCCACAGCTCAGGTGGGAGAATCTCTCCACAGGACAGCTATTAGTAGTGCACTCCACAAATCTGGTATTTATGGAAGAGTGCCAAGAAGAAAGCCATTGTTAAAATAAAGCCATAAGAAGCCCTATTTGCAGTTTGCGAGAAGCCATGTGGGGGACACAGCAAACGTGTAAAAGAAGGTGCTCTTGATGAGACCAAAACTGAACTTTTTGGCCTAAAATCAAAACGCTATGTGTGGTGGAAAACTAACACTGCACATCACCCTGAACACACCATCCCCACCATGAAACATGGTGGTGGCAGCATCATGTTGTGGGGATGCTTTTTCTTCAGCAGGGACAGGGAAGCTGATAAGAGTTAATGGAAAGATGAATGGAGCCAAATACAGGGCAATTTTAGAAGAAAACCTGTTGGAGTCTGCAAAACACTTGAGACTGTCGTGGAGGTTTTTACCTTCCAGCAGGACAACGACCCTAAACATACAGCCAGAGCTACAATGGAATGGAATTAGATCAAGGCATATTCAAGTGTTAGCATGTCCCAGTCAAAGTCCTGACCTAAATCCAAATGAGAATCTGTGGCAAGACTGGAAAATTGCTATTCAGACACTCTCCATCCATTGACAGAGCTTGAGCTATTTTGCGAAGCAGAATGGGCAAAAATGTCACGCTCTAAATGAGCAAATCTGGTAAAGACGTCCCCAAAAAGACTTGCAGCTGTAATTGCAGTGAAAGGTGGTTCTACAAAGTATTGACTCAGAGGGGCTGAATACAAATGCACATCCACACTTTTCACATATTTATTTGTAACCAAATTTGAAAACCATTTAACATTTTTTGTCCACTTCACAACTATGTGCCACTTTGTGTTGGTCTATCACATAAAATCCCAATAAAATACACTTATGTTTTTGGTTGTAACATGACAAAATGTGGAAAATTTCAAGGGTATGAATACTTTTTCAAGGCACTGTATGTATAGCCTCATGATCAAGTGGTTATACCAGGATCATGCAAAATCAAAGTTCACAAAAAGTGCTTGAAATGATAATTCATAAATAATGACAGCCACCAACATGACAATCCCACCACCTTGAATAATGACGGTACTTGGACGGTCTCTCTCAAATCAGGCGCATATGTGGAAACACACTGAGCAGTCACACGTAGTGTCAAACCATCAAAAACAGATTTATTTAAAAGTACAGAACACTTTAAGAAAATTATGTATACAGCGCTTGTTATGCAATGATCTCGACAGGAGCATGATCCGACGCGTTTCATCAAACATGACATTCTCATAGCACTCTAAACTGGTTACCTGCAAATGCTTTTAAAGTGTGACCTATGGAGATTTTTGGGTACTGTAGGTTGTCTACATTTCACTGGCGTGTACAATTTTAAATCCTGACGTTTGGTACCTATTTACTCAGTGCAACATAATTTTTTATATCTTACCAAAAAATATAATGTGTGGGGGTTCTAAGTAATCTTAACATTTATGTGAGAAATGTGAAAATTGGCCCAGACAGCAAGTGGTTAATGAATGGAAAACATAACAAAACGTACAGTTGCGAAGCACTGCGCAAAAGGTTGGCGCTATATAAATCCTGAATAATAATAATAAAATAGTGGGGTTTTCTCAAAGTTAGCTGCAAAAGTGGAATTAATGTTTAAGGGCCTATTTTCACAAATTTGTTTTGATGCAGCGCAACTCTTGCATTTTGCCTCATGAATATGCATGTCAAGGTAAAATCCTGGTTGATTCACATCTATGTGCTGTAGCTTAGTGTGAAAGACAAATGGAAAATCTGTGGGCCCATTTACAGCTACACGTGTCAATTACCATACCCGTGTAAAACGCACGGAACAGTGTAAATCAAGCCTTAAAGTTGGTTAGGAAACCTGCAGTTTTTAAATTTGAGCTAGTAAGTGTGTATAGTTGTTATAAGGATCTTTTTTTTTTGTCTTATAGGAGCACCGAGGAAATGGAATTGTGGATTAACAAAATTAACTGTGTGGCAGCAGTGTTTTCTGCTCCACCTTTCCCAGCAGCTATTGGATCCCAGAAAAAATTCAGCCGCCCATTACTCCCTGCCACCACCACTAAACTGTCTAAGGTTGGTAACTCCACTCTTCTGTGCTTGGGCTAATTTATGAAAACTGTTCAGACAAATATTTAAATGGTTGCTGTAGGCAAGGCTGCTGGATATATACAGTATCTCACAAAAGTGAGTACAATAAATATTTTATTATATCTTTTCATGTGACAACACTGAAGAAATTACACTTTGCTACAATGTAAAGTAGTGAGTGTACAGCTTGTATAACAGTGTAAATTTTCATTCCCCTCAAAACAACTCAACACACAGCCATTATTGTCTAACCCGCTGGCAACAAAAGTGAGTACACCCCTAAGTGAAAATGTCCAAATTGGGTCCAATTAGCAATTTTCTCTCCCCAGAGTCATGTGACTCATTAGTGTTACAAGGTCTCAGGTGTGAATGGGGAGGAGGTGTGTTAAATTTGGTGTTATCGCTCTCACTCTCTCATACTGGTCACTGGAAGTTCAACATTGCACCTCATGGCAAAGAACTCTCTGAGGATCTAAAAAAAAAGAATTGTTGCTCTACATAAAGATGGCCTAGGCTATAAGAAGATTGCCAAAACCCTGAAACTGAGCTGCAGCACAGTGGCCAAGACCATACAGCGGTTTAACAGGACAGGCTCCACTCAGAACAGGCCTCGCCATGGGCGACCAAAAAAGTTGAGTTCACGTGTTCAACGTCATATCCAGAGGTTGTCTTTGGGAAATAGATGTATGAGTGCAGCCAGCATTGCTGCAGAGGTTGAGGGGGTGGGGGGGTCAGCCTGTCAGTGATCAGACCATACACTGCACACTGCATCAAATTGGTCTGCATGGTTGTCGTCCCAGAAGGAAGCCTCTTCTAAAGATGATGCACAAGAAAGCCCGCAAACAGTTTGCTGAAGACAAGCAGACTAAGGACATGGATTACTGGAACCATGCCTTATGGTCTGATGAGACCAAGATAAACCTATTTGGTTCAGATGGTGCCAAGCATGTGTGGTGGCAACCAGGTGAGGAGTACAAATACAAGTGTTTCTTGTCTACAGTCAAGGATGGTGGTGGGAGTGTCATGGTCTGGCGCTGCCTGAGTCCTGCTGGCACTGGGGAGCTACAGTTCAGTTCATTGAGGGAACCGTGAATGCCAACAATACTGTGACATACTGAAGCAGAACTTGATCCCCTCCCTATGGAGACTGTGCCGCACTGCCTTGCTAAAGAAGCTGAGGGTAAAGGTGATGGACTGGCCAAGCATGTCTCCAGACCTAAACCCTATTGAACATCTGTGGGGCATCCATAAATGTAAGGTGGATGAGTGCAAGCTCTCTAACATCCACCAGCTCAGTGATGTCATCATGGAGGAGTGGAAGAGAACTCCAGTGGCAACCTGTGAAGCTCTAGTGACCTCCATGCCCAAGAGGGTTAAGGCAGTGCTGGAAAATAATGGTGACCACACAAAATATTGACACTTTGCGCCCAATTTGGACATTTTCACTTAGGGGTGTACTCACTTTTGTTGGCAGTGGTTTAGACATTAATGGCTGTGTGTTGTTTTGAGGGAACAGCAAATTTACACTGTTTATACAAGCTGTACACTCACTACTTTACATCTTCACACTCACGACTTTCTTCAGTGTTGTCACATGAAAAGATATAATAAAATATTTACAAAAATGTGATGGGTGTACTCACTTTTGTGAGATACTGTAATTCAACCCCTATGTTATAGTGAAGGGTGAGCCTTTAACTGTATCATCTGGTCCTTGGAGTTCCTTCACAAGCTATTTCAAGCTTAATTATTTCAAAAACAGATCGTAAACTTCTGTTCTCGCTTTGTCCCTCCGCTCTCATGTCGAAATTACATTGAATAGCTTGCAGTCTGCCCAAAGGCCTTCTCAAAAAGAACCCGCTAGAATATTGGATGCAATGTTTTTTGTGATAAGCACCAGTGGTGGTAACAATTTTAGGCAGCATTGCTTTGAAGGAGCAGGTTTTTCTGGAGGGGGGGGGGGGGGGGTCTATCTTCTTGGAAAATCTCCTTGTGAGTGTGTGCAATTCCACAGGAGAAATGGTCAAAGTACCGCACATGTGCCATTCTCATAATTTTCCAATGAATGTTAGGGCAAGCCCTGGCATTTAGGCCACTTGTTGAGACCTGGGTTGTAGAGAACTCTAGTCTGGGATGTAATGTAATTAAATATATTACTGTACATTTATCTCCATCCCCTCAATCTAAAGATCTTCATGTGTAAAACTGAGCAGCTGACATGTTTTCTCCCAATGTGCTGCACGGCTGGAAGCCAAAATTAGTTGTCAGCCCAAAAGAAGTTTACAGATGAAGATCAAAAAATGATCTCTGGATCAGAAAACAGATCAGTATGCCGTACCCCAGTTAGGAGGTCTTTACAACTTAAGGTATTGGTTTTACTGTACTGAATTTTTTCAAATATTATACCTAACCAATATAAAATGTGTTTAAACATGCCCTATATTAGATGTTGGTATGTCTACATTAAGAGGGACTATAACTTTGAAGGTGCCCTTTCAAGCACCATGACAGGATTGGTAAAGCCTCAGCTAAAGTGGTTCTAAAGGCAGAAGGGTTTTTACATTAATGCATTCTATGCAAATAAGGTAAAAATACCTTTTGGCTGTGGCTCCCCCCGCCACCGATCCAGCGATGTGCGCAAGAGCAGGCTCACATTGTGAATCACATCCAGTGAACCAATGAGGAGAGAGTGGTGGCGGGGGCCAAGCCACGCTCCGTGTGTGAATGAACAATGTCCATGCACAGGAGCATGGCTCTGGGAGCAAGCCTGCTCTAGTGCCCCATAGCAAGCGGCTGGCAATAGGGTGCACTCGGCAGGGGGGAGGAGCCAGGACCGCCAGCTGGGGACCCAAAAAGAAGAGGATCGGGGTTGCTGATTGCACAGAGCAGGTAAGTACAACATGTTTGTTATTCAAAAAAAAAAAATCCAATCTATAAAACTACTCTAAAATGTTTGAACAGTATCACTAATATAACCATTCCTTTTTTCTCCTACAATAATCAGTTTTACTTCCTTTATTAATTAGATTAATCATGAGAAAGCAGTTGAGGGATATTGTGACTGTTTTATTCCATGTAGGAATGCTGTGGAGAATTTCTGTCACACTGTTTATTTTTAGTGGCCCTAGGGTACATTTGCACATTAGAATTCATTGCATTGTAGTAAACATATTTGCTAAAAAGCATTCTACCACTGGTTGCATTAAAAAGTGTTCTTTTTGAAATGTCGACATCTTCACCACTTGGGTTAATGTGTGTATGTGCCTTGGATCTCCAACAGTTCCTCTTCCTCTCTCTGAAAGTTATGTAAACATTTTTGCAGTATGAGCCTAAGCCTTGCTTTTTATAATAATTTATATTTAAGCTCCCTTTACACTTTTGCATATTTTAACCACTTGCTTACTGGGCACTTAAACACCCTTCCTGCCCAGACCAATTTTCAGCTTTCGGTGCTCTCACACTTTGAATGACAATTACTCAGCCATGCAATACTGAACCCAAATGAATTTTTTGTCCTTTTTTTTCCCACAAATAGAGCTTTCTTTTGGTGGTATTTTATCACCTCTGGGTTTTTTATTTTTTGCGCTATAAATTAAAAAAGACCGAAAATTTTGAAAAAAAAAAACGCATTTTCTTTGTTTCTGTGATAAAATTTTGCAAATTATTAATTTTTCTTCATAAATTTTGGCCACAATTTATACTGCCACATATCTTTGGTAAAAATAACCCAAATTAGTGGATATTATTTGGTCTTTGTGAAAGTTACAGACTCTACAAACTGTGGTGCAAATCATACAATTGATCACATCTGATGTACTGGTGGCCTATCTAATTTCTTGTTACCCGAACAAGCCAGGAAAGTACAAATACCCCCAAATGACCACTTTTTTGAAAGTAGACATTCCAAGGTATTTAGTAAGAGGCATGGTGAGCTTTTTGATGCTGTCATTTTTTTCCCACAATTCTTTGCAAAATTAATTATTTTTTTATTTTTTATTTTTTTTCACAAAATTGTCATTCTAATAGGTTATTTTTCTCACATGGAATGTGTATACCACAAATGACACCCCAAAATAAATTCTGCTACTCCTCCTGAGTATTACGATACCACATGTGTGGGACTTTTCCACAGTCTGGCCACTTAGAGAGGCCCAACATGCAGGGAGAGCCATCACGTGTTCTAGGAGCATAAATTATGTGGATGGGGTGGATGGGGACGGGTGGATGGGGACGGGTGGATGGGGGGGATGGGGAGGGGTGGTTGGGGACGGGTGGCTGGGGTCTGGTGGATGGGGTGGATGGTGACGGGTGGATGGTGACGGGTGGATGGTGACGGGTGGATGGGGACGGGTGGATGGGGACGGGTGGATGGTGACGGGTGGATGGTGACGGGTGGATGGTGACGGGTGGATGGTGACGGGTGGATGGTGACGGGTGGATGGGGACGGGTGGATGGGGTGGATGGGGACGGGTGGTTGGGGTGGATGGTGACGGGTGGATGGGGTGGATGGTGACGGGTGGATGGGGTGGATGGTGACGGGTGGATGGGGTGGATGGTGACGGGTGGATGGGGTGGATGGTGACAGGTGGATGGGGTGGATGGGGACAGGTGGATGGGGACGGGTGGATGGGGACGGGTGGATGGTGATGGGTGGATGGTGATGGGTGGATGGGGACAGGTGGATGGGGTGGATGGTGACAGGTGGATGGGGTGGATGGGGACGGGTGGATGGGGACGGGTGGATGGCGGCAGGTGGATGGCGGCAGGTGGATGGGGACACAGATCGCACATTTATTTTTTTATTTTTATTTTTTTTACTTACGGCGCTGCAGCCGTTGTTCTCTCTCTCCCCACACGCTGTCTGTGTGAGGAGAGAGAGCGGCGCTGACAGATGATCTCATATGTTTCCATATGAGATCATCTCTCATTGGACACGCCGATCTCGCTGTAAACGGCCGCTGTAATTGGCCGTTTACAGCGATCTGTGACCGGCCGTGTCCGACGGACACGGCCAGCACACAACTTCCCCGATGCACGCTCTCAGGAGCGCGCATTAGGGAAGTAAACAACAGGACGTCCAGGGACGTCCTCCCTGCAGGGAGCGTCCGCGCTGCAGCCGTCTTTCGGCTATAGCGCGGGTGCGAAGAGGTTAATGCATGTTACCAAAACACATGGTAATGCATGCTACTCTGTGTTGGGCATTGCATTGCTATCGATTTAGAATGACACCACAATGCACAATATAGGAAATGTAGGTCCAGTTTTTGTTCTGTTTCCATGAATAGGCTGCCCTAACAAAATGCATGTTAGTGGACAGAATACTGCATGTTAACATGCATACAGAAAAACACTGCAACAGAACGTGCACATATAAAGGGCCCTTAAAGCGGACCTTGCACTAAAAAGCATACAACATTTCTGCAGTACATGTAAAAACAAAGCACCTGTGGGGCAAAAAAAGTTAGAATTGTACTTGCCTTACCCACCGCTTCTGCAGTGCAGAGGGTAAAATCGTGAACCCCCAGCAAGATCCCTGGGAATGCTGAGAATCCCAAAATGTATGTGTGTGTGTGTGTGTGTGTGTGTGTGTCCTGTGCGGCGAGCAGTTATACCAGGATCATGGCTGCAGCTGTAGCCATGATTCCACTATTGTTTTTTTCAGCCGGCAATTGGCGTTGCTGTAAAATAAATTTGGGTGGCTCTACAGCCTCCCAAACACTTTTACAGCACTGCAGATACCTCCCCTCTCTCCTGCAACTGCCCACTGCTTTTACTGGGCTCTCCCATTTTACTGGTGGAGCCCATGACCCCGCTGTAAGTAGTCAGGTTGGCTGCTCATAGATAGATCTCCCCTGTGATGACTGAAGCCGGAAACGACACAGATATTATCACTTCTGGTTTCAGTGGTCTCTGTCCATTCAGTGTTCTTTTCCTGTTACAGGAAGCATCTGATCAAACGGATGTGTGAAATTTTAAATCTTGACATGTTTAGTATCTGTTTACTCAATACACCACCATGTTTTATGTTTTATCAAAAAATTGGGTATTATATTGTGTTTGTATGCAACATATTTTTCCTGAAAATTTGCATTTGATAAACGGCTGCGCAAATATTGTGTGATAAAAAACTGCAACGGTCACCATTATATTCTGCAGGGTATCTGCTTTCAGAAAATACTGTATATACTCGTGTATAAGCCGAGTTTTTCAGCACATTTTTTTATGCTAAAAAAGCCCCTCTCGGCTTATAATTGAGTGAGGCAGAAGGGCCTGGCTGTCTAGTGGGGATGGGGGGGTCGTATGCGTGTCTGTGTACATGTGTGTGTGTGTCTGTGTACGTGTGTGTCTGTGTACATGTGTGTGCCTGTGTAATTTACCAGTAGCTGCTGCATTTCCCACCCTAGGCTTATTCTCGAGTCAATACGTTCTCCCAGTTTTTTGTGGTAAACTTAGGTGCCTCGGCTTATATTCGGGTTGGCTTGTACACGAGTATATACAGTATGTTTGGAGATCTGAGTAATTTTCCAGCAAAATGCTGATTTTAACATCTATGTCAAAAATGTCCCCAGTAGGGAAGTGGTTAATGCTGATTCATTCAGTGTGGCTCTGCATTGTTGAATATAACCACAGTGTATGGGGTACCGTTTAGAATGAATGGCACCCAAACATGCATTTTTTCAGCAATCGCCGTGGGCACAATCGCACCCACCCGCAATTTCAAATTGCCAAGTAGGAAAAGTGTAAAAGACAAAAAAAGTAACCATTTTGCCATCTGTTATAACTGCTTCTGCTCTGATGGCATACTTTGACCTTTGGACGTGTGCCGCAGGGCAGGCGATGCATTTTCACACTGCTAGTATGCATTATTTCTCAATAATGAGCTCATCAAATAAATCAATCTTCCGTACTAGTCAGATTGTCCCACATATATTACAGTGTAAAGTCATTCTGCTATATTAAGTTGTCTGCAATGAAATTTGAGGGAAATTTTTGATTTAATATATCTGCAAGTCCTGAAGCATTAAACTAGATGTCAGTCATCTGCTTTTCAGGAGGAACAGCTGAAATCTCATGAAACAAAACTCAAACAGATTTCCACTGAGCTGGCTGAGCATCGCTCCTATCCACCTGACAAGAAAGTAAAAGCCAAGGAAATAGATGAGTACAAGATGAAAGATCACTACTTGGAATTTGAGGTATGTGTTCTGAAATGGGGAAACTCTTTAAAATGCACGTCACCATATGCAGCACTGTGGGGTTCTGTTAGACATGAGTTTCCGCACGCTCTGCAGAAACTGGAATTGGATTGATTAGACTTTTGACTTCCTCTTTAAGGGCCCATTTAGGTGGGCAATTTAGCTTTTTAAAAGGCTCTGTGTTGGGATCCAAGCACCTGCTTATGACCTTGTCGTCGGAAAAATCTTGGATGTTTTTTCCGACGGAATTCCACTCAAGCTTGGCTTGCATACTCACGGTCACACAAAAGTTTGCTGAACTTTCGACCGTCAAGAACGCAGTGGCGTACAACACTATGACGAGTCAAAAAAAGGAAGTTCAATGCTTCCGAGCATGCGTAGGAATTTTGCGTGTCAGAATTGGTACAGATGATCGGAATTTCCAATCGGAACTTTTTCTGACCGAAAAATTGAGAACATGCTCTTAATCTTTTGCTGGCTGGAATTCCGCCAGCAAACATCTGATGGAGCATACACACGGTCGCATTTTCCGACCAAAAGCTCTCATCGGTCTTTTGCTGGCTGAATTTCTGATCGTGTGTACGGGGCATTAGAGATCGTGAATATATAAATTTCATCATTAAACACTGATTTAAAGTTCATTAGAACTGAACTCTGGAACATAGCAAAAACATCAAAATTTTTTGGCTAGGATGTCTGTGAATCTGCTGGGAAGACCCGTGGGACATGATCTGAAACTGGCAGGAGGAAAGTGCAAAATTAACCTTAGAAAGTATTATTTTACTGAAAGAGGTTTTTTTTTTCTTTCATTGTTGTTTAAAGAGAAACTGCAGTCTGCTCACATAATTTGTAATAAAAACCTCTTTGCCATTCTGAAGCTTCCCTACAACTACTTTGCATATTATTTAATATATACTGTGATTCTGTACTTGCCACATATGCTGCAGAAATCTACATCCACTGAGTCTGGCTGCAACCATTTTAACTGGGCAGCTGAAGCTGCTGCCTGTTCACTTCCTGGAGTTACACAGACACACAGAGGCACACCTCCAGCTCTGCAGCTCTCATTGACCCTCTTATCACTCATCCCCCCTCCCTTCCTGGAGAGCTGTGTATGATGTCAAAAGACTAGGCTTTTTTCCAGACCAGAAACAGGAAGTGCGCTGTATAAGTTATTTACTGGCAGAAAAATGTTTTACTTTCCCAAGTTAAAACAACAAGGGCAGAAGATTTATTAGATGGAAAGATTAAAAAATGACTGAAGTTCCGCTTTAAATGTAATTCTTTTTTTTGTGCATGCTGAGATACAGTAACTTAATAATCATGGAAATTTGCTGTTGCTAAGGATTCTCTGTTGCTACATCCACTGCTTTAGAAATGTTAAAAGCCTTTTAGTGTATGTGAAATGACATGGATTAACGTTTTTTTTTTTTTTCGTTTGAACAAAATTTTAATGCAGGTGAAGCTAATATTTTTTAAAGCAAAACTGTTTTTAAAGTTTTGGTTTAAATGGGAGAGGGATCATCACATGCCTGACGAAGGGGTCCTGCATGGCTCCGAAATGTTGCACTTCCCCATTTTGTGATGTGATCTTTCTTGAATAAAAAACATTTTGGACAAAATTGATGATCCTTGGTGTGCTGGCGAAATATCTACTTATCGTATAGGTTCCAGTATCCAGCTGGCGGTCGCTACAGCACCCAGTACCTTAAGAGCTCATTCTAGGAATGTGTGCGATGGGAATATGAACTTTGGAGAGGGATTAGAACATGTGTCAGGTTTTATTGCTGTCTGTGCCCCCATTAGGGAGATTCACCTTTTCCAATTGTGATTTTTACAATTTTACAATTTTTTTTTTGTAAAACAAAGTCTCACATTTTGGGTTTACACTAGAACAGGAATAGAGGTGGAATCTTCCAATGGGCACACTAGTTCTGGTGATCCTGGAGACACCCTGGGATTTCCTCACTTTGGAGAGAGTTCCAATCATTTCCTGTTTTGGCTATGGGACACAGATGGCAAAAAATATAAACTGACCAGGGTTATAACCCTCCTTTACTCTATCCAAAGTTCTACTTTACATGGATATGGGTTAAAAATGTTATGGTGTATTAGGTAAAGCAAAACACCCATCCCGCTTGTGTATATTTTTATATACGTGATGAAGGTAACTTTGGTCTTCATAATAGGTTAGAATGTTATAGTAAACCATTGATATAAAGTCATATCTTAGGGCATACATTGTGCATACATGGATATATGAGATGTGTGTGACATGGAGCTACTGTAGTTGCAAGACATTTTATAAGTGTCTTCTTTTGCTAAATACAACATCAGTTATATATTCTTGATGTTGGCAGAGCTGAAAATAAGTGTGGTATTAGGTGGGGGTTTTACCCAAAAATAATAGCCTAGTTTTGTATAGAAAGAATGACAGGAAGCCATTCAATCTTTGGGCATGTTGACATGGTTTAGACCAGTGTTTCTCAACTCCAGTCCTCAAGGCGCCCCAACAGGTCATGTTTTCAGGCTTTCCATTATTTTGCACAGGTGATGTGATCAGTTTCACTGCCTTAGTAATTACCACAGCCGTTTCATCTGAGGGAAATCCTGAAAACATGACCTGTTGGGGCGCCTTGAGGACTGGAGTTGAGAAACACTGGTTTAGACAACCTCTCCTCCGCCTCTGTTTTTACAAAAATAAAAGATAGAATGGTTTAGAGACCATTGAAAGACGCAATGCCCATGAGTAATGCGTACAGGACAAAAGGCTTTTTTATGTAAAGCTGGATCCCCTGTCCCTGCTGATCTTCTGAAGTACAAGAAACAAAGAACTGTCATGGAAAAGCTCAGCATATCGTTTTTTTTATCTGGCACTTCTCTGTCCAGATTGTGATCTGTAGGGATGGGTAAGCTGTGTTTTTTTTTTAAAGAGAGCTGTGTGTGCTACTAATGGGCACTGCGGATTTTCATTCCTCTACATTTTATAAAAATGCAGCTGAGCAAAGAGACGCAAAAGGCATCCTCACAAAGTAGGTATAAACTTCTTGGAAGCTGCAGTGATCTGACATTAATTTAAGAGGCAAGAAAGAATAGTCATAGGTGCAACAGTGCAGAGGTTCAGATAGATGCTGGCAATATCTGTGTGGTCATATGTGTATACCTATATGAATTGTATATACTCTAGTAACTAGACCTTTCTTCTAACGTAAGGTAGGCATAGGAGTTTGTAATGACTTAAATTGTACTCTATTCCGACTTTAGTTTTTAAGAGCTGGCATAGGGTCATTGTGACCATGAAGCAAGCTAAAAGTAATTTCTAATGGCATGTTCCTATATGTGGAATTAGATTTTTATTTTTTGTTCTGGCCTAAGCTATCTCAGTGTATTGCTTCTGTCTGTATACATGAAGGAAAGAGCAACAGTGTTCAGATATGCTGTTTTCCTTGGTGTGTATTTGTAGGCAACATGCGCATTAGTTAAGCTTTAATCCAATAATTAATCCTTGTGGGTTTAGGAGTACCTTCCTGTATATTTACACTGGTGGGGTATGACCATGCAGGCATATTTGTATTGGGTGGGCAATATACAGTATGTGTTGATGTGCCTACTATTTCCTGACATCTGAGCCTAGCATTGTTTATACAGTAGATTAGTTTAATAATAGGAACCTGTCAGGATGGAACTTGAACTATGCTTTGAGACTGTAACCTGTCCTTTCTTTTTATTTATTTAGTACAGGTACTTAAATAGGGCCGTTAATTTATGCAGCGCTTTACACATATATTGTAAATTCACATCAGTACTTGCCCTCAAATCTAAGGTCCCTAACTTGCATACATACACATACTAGGGACATTTTTTTTTTTTAAACCGGAGCCAATTAACCTACCAGCATGTCTTTGGAGTGTGGGAAGAACCCAGAGTACCCTGAGGAAAACCCTGCAGGGACAGGAAGAACATGCAAACTTCAGGCAGGTAGTGCCATGGTTGGGATTCAAATCAACAACCATTTCCCTTTGGGAATAATAAAGCATTCTGTATTCTGTAAAAAAAAAAAAAACACTAAAATAATGTGGTTTCATAAGTGTGCAACACCCTCTTATAACTGGGGATGTTGCTCAGAATAGAGCAATCACATTCAAACTCATGTTTAGTAGGAGCCAGTACACACCTGCCATCATTTAAAGTGTCTCTGATTAACCCCAAATAAAGTTCAGCTGTTCTAGTAGGTCTTGCCTGACATTTACTTCCTACAGCAACCTACAGCATAAGCCATGGTTCGCAGAGAGATTTCAAAGCATCGGAGGGATCTCATTGTTGAAAGGTATCAGTCAGGAGAAGGGTACAAAAGAATTTCCGAGGCATTGGCTATACCATGGAACACAGTGAAGACAGTCATCATCAAGTGGAGAAAATATGGCACAACAGTGACATTACCAAGAACTGGACGTCCCTCCAAAATTTATGAAAAGACAAGAAAAAAAATGGTCAGGGAGGCTGCCAAGAGCCCTACAGCAACATTAAATGAGCTGCAGGAATATCTGGCAAGTACTGGCTGTGTGGTACATGTGACAACAATCTCCCGTAGTCTTCATATCGCTGGGCTGTGGGGTAGAGTGACAGACAGACAGCCTTTTCTTAAGAAAAACATCCAAGCCTGGCTAAATTTTGCAAAAACACATCTAAAGTCTCCCAAAAGCATGTGGGAAAATGTTTTAAAATACACAAAAAATAATAATAATATTATTGTGCGATGGGTGCGCTTTCAATCAACCTTAAAATTAGTGTAGATGTGATTAAAAAGTCCTTGTGCGATGATACTGTTTATGTGGTGTGTAAAACCTCCTTAAAATCCGTGCACTGTGTATATATAAATAAATACATAAAACCATATATAAATATATAAATAAGTGAATGCTTTTCCTATTTGTGGTACCAGTGATTATGTGATAATTATGTAATAGTGCTTTGAGTATAAACTCGTTAGAATGGGTGAAACCGCGTTAAATTTCGAACCCTTGAAAGTCCATGCGTTTAAACTGGAAAAAAACGCATTTATTTATGCGATTTATTTATGGAAAAAACGCATTTAGTTATGCGATTAAATTGGGAAAAACCGCATTTGTTTTAGGACCCTTTATGAGTCCATGCATCTAGTAGATGTCTCCTGGGGATTTGATTGCGGGTGCTTGACGTGGGCGTGACGCAACGCGTCGGGAGGAGGAGCCAAGTGACGCTACCGAGACAAGCAGGGCAGTGAGCCCAAACAGTGCCTGACACATTTCTCACTACCGCGCTCCGATCGGAGGGTGCTGTGTAAGTAGATGGGCTTAAGCCACAACACATGCACACTACTTAAAGTGTAACAATACTGCGCAATGTGTTTGTATGTGTTTTTTATCCTCATGCAAACACGGAAAAGATAGGAAGGACGTGATCAGCAGGAAAGAAGACACCACAACTAAAGATAAGTGAAAGTGTTATGTATATACCTGTTCAAATATATATTCACTGATGGTGCTTATCTTTTTTTATTGATGGTGCATATCTTTTATCCTTCAAGTTTTAAATCTATGTTCAACATCAAAGGGCAATTATTTAGTAAAATGCCTCAGCACTAACTAATCAGGAATAACACCTGTCAAGCACCCGCAATCAAATCCCCAGGAGACATCTACTAGATGCATGGACTCATAAAGGGTCCTAAAACAAATGCGGTTTTTCCCAATTTAATCGCATAACTAAATGCGTTTTTTCCATAAATAAATCGCATAAATAAATGCGTTTTTTTCCAGTTTAAACGCATGGACTTTCAAGGGTTCGAAATTTAACGCGGTTTCACCCACTCTAACGAGTTTATACTCAAAGCACTATTACATAATTATCACATAATCACTGGTACCACAAATAGGAAAAGCATTCACTTATTTATATATTTATATATGGTTTTATGTATTTATTTATATATACACAGTGCACGGATTTTAAGGAGGTTTTACACACCACATAAACAGTATCATCGCACAAGGACTTTTTAATCACATCTACACTAATTTTAAGGTTGATTGAAAGCGCACCCATCGCACAATAATATTATTATTATTTTTTGTGTATTTTAAAACAATTTCTTTCACGTGTGAGAACACCAGTATATGGGTTGCAGCATCATCATTTGGCTATCTTAAAGTACTGTTGCTGTTCTGTTTCTAAATACCCATTCTAGCGCTTAAGTACACATACCTAATATGTGGGAAAATGTGTTGTGGTCTGATGAAACCAAGGTCAAACTTTTTGGCCAAGTTCCAAAAGATATGTTTGGCGCAAAAATAACACTGCACATCACCAGAAGAACACCATGCCCACAGTGAAGCATGGTGGTGGCAGCATCATGCTTTGAGGCTGTTTTTATTCAGCTGAAACAGGGACCTTAGTCAAGGTAGAGGGAATTATGAACAGTTCCAAATACCAGTCAATATTGGCACAAAACCTTCAGGCTTCTACTAGAAAGCTGAACATGAAGAGGCACTTCGTCTTTCAGCATGACAGCAACCCAAAGGATACATCCAAATGAACAAAGTAATGGCTTCACCAGAAGAAGATTAAAGTTTTGGATCCAATTGAAAATCTGACAGATTTGGAGTGTTTTTGCAGATTGGGCAAATATTGCCAAGTCAAGATGTGTCATGCTGATACTCATACCCCAAAAAACTGAGTGCTGTAATAAAATCAAAAGGTGCTTCAACAAAGTATTAGTTTAAGGGTGTGCACACTTATGTAACCATATTATTTTAGTTTTTTTATTTTTACTTCCCTCCACCTAAAAGATTTCAGTTTGCTGTTCAACTTGTTGTACAGTTTATAGGTCACATTAAAAGGTGGAAAAAGTTCTGAAATTATTTATCTTTGTCTCATTTGTTTACATCACAGAAACCTGACATTTTAACAGGGGTGTGTAGACTTTTTATATCCACTGTACTTAGCCACTATCTTCACTGTTTAGTTGAGCCAGTGAAGTCAGAAGTCACAATTTGCATACTTTTTAAATGCCAGGGTCATTGTAGTACACAGAGTATGGAGTCAGCATGGAGAATGTTTCTATAACACTGTATGCTTTCAGACACATTCAAAATGTTTCCCTGCTGATGGGAATATAAGGAAAAAACAGCATGTAACTAAATAGGACACCCTACATTTAGAATAGTACATTACTCTGTAAATTTATTTCAAGTTGCAGCTGCTGTATTTTTCCCCCTTCAGGGAGCTTTTCTGCATGACGAAAGCCAGGATGATACATATACATTTACAGTCAGCCTAGTGTGTGTGTGTATGTGCGTAGATATATATATATATATATATATATATATATATATATATATATATATATATATATATATTCTGCATCCAGTGTAGACTATAACTACAACTACATCTAATACACTGTGTACAGTTTATTCTACACTTCTGGTGGTGTACACAATACAGTGCAGCTTAGTACAGTTTCTAATACAGTGCAGGTGGTGTACACAGTGTCTAATACAGTGTGCACAGTTTCTACTACACTTCTGGTGGTGTACACATTACACAATACAATGCAGCCATATTACAGTTTCTTCTACTTTTCTGGTGGTGTACACAGTATCTAATACAGTGTGTACAGTTTCTACTACACTTCTGGTGGTGTACACAATACAGTGCAGCTGTAGTACAGTTTCTAATAAAGTGCAGGCAGTGTACACAGTATCTAATACAGTGTGCACAGTTTCTTTTTTAAATCAGATTTTTTTTATTGGCAAAACATAGGAAGAGAAAAACACTTCCATTAAACAAAAACATACATCGAATAGCATTGCAAAGGAAATATTGTTACCTAGTTGTACAGCCAATCGGATTTGCTTCTCCTGCATCGTTATTGTATGTGAAATTACAGTCAATTTACGAAGACAAATCTCTACATATATATACACATGTCTACCATTTTGTATATTTCCATTTTCAGTAAACGTGT
Organism: Lithobates sylvaticus; assembly: GCA_028564925.1. Lineage (NCBI taxonomy): Eukaryota > Metazoa > Chordata > Amphibia > Anura > Ranidae > Lithobates > Lithobates sylvaticus. The sequence continues at coordinate 478,103,261 of CM053026.1, read as the reverse complement.
CCCTTTAGTGTGCTGTACCCCCACTCCGATGCCGGTCCTAAAAAGGACAATCGGTCGGTGTAGAGGTACTCCCACCCTCCCAAACAGTGGGGGGGGGGGATTTCAAGTGTTCTTCCATAAACTATCTTATAAATAAGTAAACCATATAACTCATCCCTGCAAAGCAAGACATCTTCCAATCAGGAGTATTATTTCAGATCGATCCACATTCTGAGTCTCTATGTCACCATCTCATCCCTTACCCACCTAGTATAACAAGTACTCTGTTCTGGACCAGTTGGAAGGGGGCTAAACCAGGTACCTCCAACCAGGGATCCAATATATTTTCACATTTTGTTGGGCTGCCTCTATGTTGGTATGTCAACTTCTCCCTCAATATGATGTCGTTTATGGCATTAACCCACTCTGTGTGTGTTGGCGGCGACACCGAAAGCCATTTTCTAGCTATACGTTTTCTGGCAATAAACAGGACTCTGAGAATGCCTATGTGTGGCGTATATAGTTCCTCATCTAACCATCCCAGCAGACACAGCTTGGGGTCCATTGCAAATGTAAGATTACATATTTTGTTTATAGAATTAATTGCTTCAGACCAGTACCTTTACAGTTTCGGGCACTTCCAGAGCATGTGGATAAGGATACCGTTATCTACCTTGCAACGAGGGCAAAAAGGGTCATCTCTTCTGTGCCATTTGTGTAGTTTATGTGGGGTACTTACCGTTCGGTGTATAATGAATAGTTGTGTGAGTTTTTGGGAAGAGGAGAGGGACACCTTGGGTACATTCTCCATTATATTAGACCATTCCTCATCTGTTATGTGACCTATATCTTCTCCCCAGCCTGTCCTGCATTTGAATGTCATAGTCTTGGATACCTGTGATATTAGGGAGTCATATATAGTTGATATCTGTCCTTTCCTAGACGATGAGGTTACTAGTCGTGTGAGTATTGAGGGTCTAGTTAATTCACATCAATCCTTGCCCTCAAATCTAAGGTCCCTAACTTGCATACATACACATACTAGGGACATTTTTTTTTTAAAGTGGAAGTAACCCCCCCTATCGGTTTCAGCCAAGGAAGCTGCCATCTTTGCCTCTGTTTAATCTTCAACTGCCACGGTGCTGCACATGTGATCCGTTATGACACCAGCCATTGGATGGTTTGACTGTTTGGTTGAGAGCACAGCCAATGTGCAGTTAGCATTCCCGGCATGCCTTTTTTTTTTTGTTTTAAACTGTTAAATCGATGGGTTTACTTCCGCTTTAAACCGGAGCCAATTAACCTACCAGCATGTCTTTGGAGTGTGGGAAGAACCCAGAGTACCCTGAGGAAAACCACGCAGGGACAGGAAGAACATGCAAACTTCAGGCAGGTAGTGCCATGGTTGGGATTCAAATCAACAACCATTTCCCTTTGGGAATAATAAAGCATTCTGTATTCTGTAAAAAAAAAAAAAAACACTAAAATAATGTGGTTGCAACACCCTCTTATAACTGGGGATGTTGCTCAGAATAGAGCAATCACATTCCAACTCATGTTTAATAGGAGCCAGTACACACCTGCCATCATTTAAAGTGTCTCTGATTAACCCCAAATAAAGTTCAGCTGTTCTAGTAGGTCTTGCCTGACATTTACTTCCTACAGCAACCTACAGCAAAAGCCATGGTTCGCAGAGAGATTCCAAAGCATCAGAGGGATCTCATTGTTGAAAGGTATCAGTCAGGGGAAGGGTACAAAAGAATTTCCGAGGCATTGGCTATACCATGGAACACAGTGAAGACAGTCATCATCAAGTGGAGAAAATATGGCACAACAGTGACATTACCAAGAACTGGACAACTCTCCAAAATTTATGAAAAGACAAGAAAAAAAATGGTCAGGGAGGCTGCCAAGAGCCCTACAGCAACATTAAAGGAGCTGCAGGAATATCTGGCAAGTACTGGCTGTGTGGTACATGTGACAACAATCTCCCGTAGTCTTCATATCTCTGGGCTGTGGGGTAGAGTGACAGACAGAAGCCTTTTCTTAAGAAAAACATCCAAGCCTGGCTAAATTTTGCAAAAACACATCTAAAGTCTCCCAAAAGCATGTGGGAAAATGTGTTGTGGTCTGATGAAACCAAGGTCAAACTTTTTGGCCAAGTTCCAAAAGATATGTTTGGCGCAAAAATAACACTGCACATCACCAGAAGAACACCATGCCCACAGTGAAGCATGGTGGTGGCAGCATCATGCTTTGAGGCTGTTTTTCTTCAGCTGAAACAGGGACCTTAGTCATGGTAGAGGGAATAATGAACAGTTCCAAATACCAGTCAATATTGGCACAAAACCTTCAGGCTTCTACTAGAAAGCTGAACATGAAGAGGCACTTCGTCTTTCAGCATGACAGCAACCCAAAGGATACATCCAAATGAACAAAGTAATGGCTTCACCAGAAGAAGATTAAAGTTTTGGATCCAATTGAAAATCTGACAGATTTGGAGTGTTTTTGCAGATTGGGCAAATATTGCCAAGTCAAGATGTGTCATGCTGATACTCATACCCCAAAAAACTGAGTGCTGTAATAAAATCAAAAGGTGCTTCAACAAAGTATTAGTTTAAGGGTGTGCACACTTATGTAACCATATTATTTTTTTATTTTTTTATTTTTACTTCCCTCCACCTAAAAGATTTCAGTTTGCTGTTCAACTTGTTGTACAGTTTATAGGTCACATTAAAAGGTGGAAAAAGTTCTGAAATTATTTATCTTTGTCTCATTTGTTTACATCACATAAACCTGACATTTTAACAGGGGTGTGTAGACTTTTTATATCCACTGTACTTAGCCACTATCTTCACTGTTTAGTTGAGCCAGTGAAGTCAGAAGTCACAATTTGCATACTTTTTAAATGCCAGGGTCATTGTAGTACACAGAGTATGGAGTCAGCATGGAGAATGTTTCTATAACACTGTATGCTTTCAGACACATTCAAAATGTTTCCCTGCTGATGGGAATATAAGGAAAAAACAGCATGTAACTAAATAGGACACATAATAGGATACATTACTCTGTAAATTTATTTCAAGTTGCAGCTGCTGTATTTTTCCCCCTTCAGGGAGCTTTTCTGCATGACGAAAGCCAGGATGATACATATACATTTACAGTCAGCCTAGTGTGTGTGTGTGTATGTGCGTAGATATATATATATATATATATATATATATATATATATATATATATATATTCTGCATCCAGTGTAGACTATAACTACAACTACATCTAATACACTGTGTACAGTTTATTCTACACTTCTGGTGGTGTACACAATACAGTGCAGCTTAGTACAGTTTCTAATACAGTGCAGGTGGTGTACACAGTTTTTTAATACAGTGTGCACAGTTTCTACTACACTTCTGGTGGTGTACACATTACACAATACAGTGCAGCCATATTACAGTTTCTTCTACTTTTCTGGTGGTGTACACAGTATCTAATACAGTGTGTACAGTTTCTACTACACTTCTGGTGGTGTACACAATACAGTGCAGCTGTAGTACAGTTTCTAATAAAGTGCAGGCAGTGTACACAGTATCTAATACAGTGTGCACAGTTTCTTTTTTAAATCAGATTTTTTTTTATTGGCAAAACATAGGAAGAGAAAAACACTTCCATTAAACAAAAACATACATCGAATAGCATTGCAAAGGACATATTGTTACCTAGTTGTACAGCCAATCGGATTTGCTTCTCCTGCATCGTTATTGTATGTGAAATTACAGTCAATTTAAGAAGACAAATCTCTACATATATATACACATGTCTACCATTTTGTATATTTCCATTTTCAGTAAACGTGTCCCTTTAGTGTGCTGTACCCCCACTCCGATGCCGGTCCTAAAAAGGACAATCGGTCGGTGTAGAGGTACTCCCCGCCCTCCCAAACAGTGGGGGGGGGGGATTTCAAGTGTTCTTCCATAAACTATCTTATAAATAAGTAAACCATATAACTCATCCCTGCAAAGCAAGACATCTTCCAATCAGGAGTATTATTTCAGATCGATCCACATTCTGAGTCTCTATGTCACCATCTCATCCCTTACCCACCTAGTATAACAGGTACTCTGTTCTGGACCAGTTGGAAGGGGGCTAAACCAGGTACCTCCAACCAGGGATCCAATATATTTTCACATTTTGTTGGGCTGCCTCTATGTTGGTATGTCAACTTCTCCCTCAATATGATGTCATTTATGGCATTAACCCATTCTGTGTGTGTTGGCGGCGACACCGAAAGCCATTTTCTAGCTATAAGTTTTCTGGCAATAAACAGGACTCTGAGAATGCCTATGTGTGGCGTATATAGTTCCTCATCTAACCATCCCAGCAGACACAGCTTGGGGTCCATTGCAAATGTAAGATTACATATTTTGTTTATACAATTAATTGCTTCAGACCAGTACCTTTACAGTTTCGGGCACTTCCAGAGCATGTGGATAAGGATACCGTTATCTACCTTGCAACGAGGGCAAAAAGGGTCATCTCTTCTGTGCCATTTGTGTAGTTTATGTGGGGTACTTACCGTTCGGTGTATAATGAATAGTTGTGTGAGTTTTTGGGAAGAGGAGAGGGACACCTTGGGTACATTCTCCATTATATTAGACCATTGCTCGTCTGTTATGTGACCTATATCTTCTCCCCAGCCTGTCCTGCATTTGAATGTCATAGTCTTGGATACCTGTGATATTAGGGAGTCATATATAGTTGATATCTGTCCTTTCCTAGACGATGAGGTTACTAGTCGTGTGAGTATTGAGGGTCTAGTTAATTCCAATTTGGACAGTGTAGCTTGTGTTGAAATGGCATGACTAAGTTGTAGGTATTGAAAAAACAAGACGTTTGATAAACCATATTCATCCCTCAGGGATTGAAAATCCCGTAGGAGTCCGCCTCAGTATAGCTGCGGGATGTATACGTGCACAGTTTCTACTACACTTCTGGTGGTGTACACAATACAGTGCAACCCTAGTACAGTTCCTACTACTTTTCTGGTAGTGTACACAGTATCTTTTATTTATTTTTTTTGAAAATGATTTTTATTAAAACATTTCACTGTGGAGGTACAAAACAGGGCCATTGGGGCATGGTGTACACAGTATCTAATACAGTGTGTACAGTTTCTACTACACTTCTGGTGGTGTACACAGTATACAATACAGTGCAGCCATTTTACAGTTGCTAATGCATAAAATGCTAATGCATAAAAATTGAAGGGTAGAAGTGGCGCTGTTCCTCAGGTGGAGTATTTCACCCCCCTGACATGAGTAGTATCCCTTTTGGGACCAAACGTGAAAAGTATGAGTAAACCTTGGATATATCCATGTGTCCTAATACATGCTATTGTGCAAATGACCTCAAAGTGATTCAAATGAACACGAAACCAAATTGATAAATTGTGCAATCCTAATATGCAAAAGATCTGGGTTCTAATGCAATAGTCTGGTTCGGCACTGCTGTGATGCAAATAAAAAACCAAACCGATGGATTGTGCAATCCTAATATGCAAATAATCTGAATTCTAATACAACAATTTGGTGTGACACCATAAAAAGAGTACCATGCATAAGTGAACGGCAGTGCCTGCATATAAAACAAATGTAAAACATAAAACACTGGTATCCTTATGGTGATACCCTCTAATGGATTATACTAAAAAAAGTGCTGGTGCACTAAAAGTCCATATAACATAGCAAAATTAATCAAATTAAAAAGAAAAAGTGACAGGTGCTCTTCATAAACAGTTGCTAATATAGTGCAGGTGGTACCTGATACAGTGTGTACAGTTTCTAATACACTTCAGGCGGTGTACACAGTATCTAATACAGTGTAGTGTGGTGTTGCCAAACAAACCATCATGTCTGGAAGGCCACCAAGGAGAGACAGACGCTCACAGGCCACTAAAAGAGAGCAAGCAGCCTCTGTGTCTACAGTCAACAGTGGTGGTCGTGGACATGGTGCATCCTCTGCAGGTGGCCGTGGTGCCCGCTTGTCCTTTTTTTCTGCTGCTGGCCGTGTTATTGAGCCAGAACACGCAAAAGAGTTGGTGGAGTGGATAACAAAGCTGTCCTCATCCTCCTCATCCTCTGTCACCCAGGCTCAGAGTAGTTTTCCTTCCTATGCAGCTGCCAAAGCGGCCTATTCCACCGGCTCCTTGTCCACAGTCACTCTTTCCGTAGCCCCACCATCATGCATGGAGGAGTCCCCAGAATTATTCAACCACAGTGTCGGGTACATGCTGCTGGAAGATGCGCAGCGATTTGAAGGCTCCGATGTTGGTTCCCAGGTTGAGGAAAGGATTAACGTGAGCCTAGACAGAGGGGGTGCCCAAGAAGGACAATAAACTGGAAGTCATGTTCCCCCAGCTGCAGCTGTATGCATGGATGTGAGTTAGGGACCTTAGATTGTAAGCTCCTTGAGGGTAGAGACTGATGTGAATGTACGATGTATATTTAAAGCGCTGCATAAATTGATGGCGCTATAAGTACCTGAAATAAACAAAAATACACTGTTGTAATAATTAATGCATTTGTTTAACCATAAATTTGATAGAAAGTATTAACCGTGCTTCATTAATATTTAATATATCTGCTTCCTTTTCAACCTCGGCCTAGTAAAGAGAACACGTGACCAAGTAGTACTTAAAAACAAATTCTCCTGCTAAATAATATATTATTACCTGAGACAACTGAGAATCCTGAGTGCATTTAATTGAAAGATAAAGCATAGGCTGAAGACTAAAGATTAGGGAGCCGAATGATTAATGTAGTTCCAAAACACTGGTGCGTCGGGTTAAAACAATATTCAACTGCTCTTGTAGCATTGGTTCTTTTTATTACCTTGTTTTCATTAATTTAGACATAGGGATCTTTTGAAGCATTTTCTATCAGCAGAGCTTTGAAGACAAAATATAGTTTCACAGATTCTGATCTTTCAGTTGCTGTACCCACAGTGCTTTCAACTGCGATAATCTCTTTGTTACAGCAGAAGACAGATATGCTATGGTTTAAATCACCATTCCCACTTAGCAAAGCTTATTGACATTGCATTAAAGCTACAATCTGCTCTGCAAGCTTAAAAACATCACAGAATCACACGTTTTGCATGCCGGCTTATACAACGTACAGTTTTTGTGATCTCTCTTTCTAAATTATTGGTATTACTATCTAATGCACATTAGAAAAAAATAAGGGATGCTCCTTTGAGTTAAATATATAGATCATACCTTAATGTCATTATTGGAATCCCATATATGCAGACATTAGAAGCTAGGATAGAAATGAGTGGGTTCACACTGTTTATTCTGGGGATGAATGGGCATTTTGACCTTGGAATGTGTATATTCTGTTTCAGCCACCTGATAATTATTTCTGACCTCTGGTAGTTATAGTTTTATGGAACTACACTCTCCCAATCAACATTGATTATTTTTAATTCTCGTGCTGCTATTAAAAAGAGAGGAAAGTATATCATATTTACTTGTTTTTAACTTTTTGTTTTTCAAATTTCTTCAGTTACTTCCTGTTTTTTTTGCCTAGGCAAATTATGTCATACATCCCAGAAGTCTTCTGGAGAGGAAAGGGGTTTTTCTCAGCTTAGAACACTCACCTGCCTGCATGCTAAGGGCAGATGGTTTCCAGGAGGTAAATGCTACATGAATCATCTGCCCTTACTCCGGATAGCCATGGTCAGAAATGCCGGGGGGGGCTGTTTTTCAAAGTGATTTCTCAGCAAAATAAAGCATGGAGCTATGAATGGATGGGGTAGTTTGCTTTGAATATTAAAAATGAAATAAATAGCGGTTTTGGTTTGTGGTGCTCAGATGCAGTGAAGATCTTAATTGCTTTAAGCAACTGATGGAGATATTTACTGTTTTCCAGTTCTGTCTTCCATGTCCCCACCCTCTGCTCCTCTCACAGTCTGTCTTCCTGCGATCTCTCTATTTCACTATATTGGAAGTCTTATTGTCACTACTACCACTATCACTGTTTGTTGCTCTCATGTTGTCTGAACTGCCTATGTGTTTCTCCTGTAGTGTTACAATTGCCCATTTGTTGCCCATATATTGTAACAATTGCTTATATGTAGATCAGGTGTTCTTAGAAATGCCTTTCTTTTTGCCTGCTTATTGTCAAATCAGCCAACATGTTTAGAATACGTATTACTATATAATGTAGTGCCCTGCTGGACTTTCACTATCAAACCACAGTATTGTGAGCACAATATTTGAGGACAGTGAACCATACACGCCACTGTTTAACCATTGCCGTATTTCAGTACAGTATGCTAAGCTCCTCCCTTCGCACCACCTTTCACATCAATCTCAGGTGCACCAACTTAGAAAGTTCCCAGTATATCCAGTTGCTCATGGTTGCTTGATATTGCTGGCAATGTTGTAAAGCTAGTTGCTTGGAGAACATTAAAATTAGATATGTTTAGTAATTTGCTGTTTACTGATATGACCACTGTATGGACTACATTTAAGCAACAGAAAGGCTTAAATTGGTAAATATAGTTAATATCTATGTTTCTGTTAGGAGACTAGTGTTTGATATATCAGTATGTAAAATGCATGTATGCAAAGTTAAAGTTCAAGTGTAGCACGTGCAGCTGTTTACAACCCCAATTCCAAAAAAGTGTAAAATCTACATAAAAACAGAATGCAATGATTTTTATATCTCATAAACCCATATTTTATTCACAATAGAAAATAAAAAAACATATCAAATGTTTAAACTAAGAAAATATACAATTTTAAGAAAAAAATAAGGTCATTTTGAAATTGATGGCAACAGCACGTCTCAAAAAAGTTGGGACAGGGCCATGTTTACTGTGGTGTAGCATCTCCTCTTCTTTTAACAACACTCTGTAAACGTCTGGGAACAGTTGCTGGACTTTTGGGAGAGGATTGTTCGCCCCATTCTTGTCTGACACAGGATTCTAACTGCACAACAGTCCTGAGTCTTCTTTGTTGTATTGTTCGTTTCAACATACACCAAATATTTTCAGTTGGTGAAAGGCCAGTTAAGCACCCGGACTCTTCTACTAATAAGCCATGCTGTTGTCATAGATATAGTATGTATTTTAGCATTGTCCTGCTGAAATATGCAAGACCTTCCCTGAAAAAGACGTAATCTGGATGGGAGCACATGCTCTTCTACAACCTAGCTATATCTTTCAGCATTGATGTTACCTTTCCAGATGTGCAAGCTGCTCATTTTATATGCACTAGTGTGCCCCCATACCATAAGAGATGCAGTCTTTTGAACTGAGTGCTGATAAATGCCATACAGTCCCTCTCCTCTTTAGTCAGGAGAACGCTGTGTCCATGGTTGCCAAAAATAATATCAAATTTCAATTTGTCCATTTTAAATGAGATTTAACCCAGCTATAGATATGACTTCCACTTTGCATGATAGAGCTTTACCTTCTATTTTTGGATGCCATATCGAATTGTGTTTTTCGGAAGCATTCCCATGCATTGATGTCCATCACAGAATCATGTCTGTTTTTAACCACTTCGCATCCAGGCCAATTCTGACATTTCTCTCCTACATGTAAAATTCATAATTTCTTTGCTCGAAAATTACATAGAACCCCAAACATTATATATGTTTTTTTAGCAAAGACCCTAGAGAATACAATGACGCTCGTTGCACGGTATTTGCGCAGCAATTTTTCGAACACGTTTTTTTCAGAAAAAAAACAATTTCATGCTTAAAAAAAACAAAAACAGTAAAGTTAGCCCAATTTTTTTTGCATAATGTGATACGCCGAGTAAATAGATACCCAACATGTCACGCTTCAAAATTGCACGGGGCTCAAGCTCACGGGGACAGGGGCGCTTTAAAAATTATTTTTTTTTTTTATTATTGTTAATTTGACTATTATTTTTTGAGTTTGACAGTTTAAAAAAAAAAAAATTGATTATTTTTATTCCTATTACAAGGAATGTAAACATCCCTTGTAATAGGAATATTACATGATCGGACCTATTAACCACTTGCCGACCGCCCCATGTACATATACGTCGGCAGAATGGCACGTACAGGCAAAATCACGTACCTGTACGTGACATTCTTCCGGCGGGTGGGGTGTCCGATCGGAACCCCCTCCGCCGGCGGGGACGGTCGGCATCGCTTCAGGAGCGATCCGGGACGAGGGGACGGCCAGTGGTTTCTGGCCACCCCCTCGCAATCGCTCCTGGCGAATGAAAAGCTTCCCCTTCCTGTCTATTGTATAGACAGGAAGGCGGAAGTGATGTCACGCTCGGTGCGCCGGTCTATGTGACCGGAACGCCGAGGAGAGAAGGTGTAAAGGTTAGTGCACAAACAGTACACTGACACCAGTACACATAGGCACACAATCCACCCCCTGTCACCCCCTGATCACCCCCCAGATCACCCCTGCCCCCCCAGTCACAGTGTCACTAATTGCAGTGATCATTTATTTACTGATCACTGCATTTAGTGTCAGTGTGACTGTAATAACTGTCAGGCAGTTAGTTTTAGGTCCAAGGTAGCCCCCTACCCCCCCCCTAATAAAGGTTTAACCCCCTGATTGCCCCTAGTTAACCCCTTCACCCCCTTTTGCCAGTGTCACTAAGCGATCGTTTTTCTGATCGCTGCATTAGTGTCGCTAGGTAACCATTTTTTTTTTATTTTAACCGCCATGTTTATATCGGTTCATAAATAGGTTTATAGGTCAGGTACCCCCATATTACAACCTAAATAAAGGTTTTAACCCCCTGATTGCCCCTAGAGTTAACCCTTTCACCAGTGATCACTGTATAAGTGTCACTGGTGACGCTGGTTAGCCAGTTAGTTATTTCGTTATTTAGGTTCCCCGTCAGGTTTTTATATAGCGTCAGGTACCCCCATATATTACCTAATAAAGGTTTAACCCCCTGATTGCCCCTAGTTAACCCTTTCACCCCCTTTTGCCAGTGTCACTAAGCGATTGTTTTTCTAATCGCTGCATTAGTGTCACTGGTGCCACTAGGTAGCCAGTTTTTTTTTGTATTACTGTTACGGGTGACACTGGTTAGTTAGCTTGTTTTTTATACTGTCAGGGCACCCGCCATTTATTACCCAATAACGGTTTAACCCCCTGATCGCCCGGCGGGTGATATCAATTAGGTTTTAGGGTCACATAAGGTCTGCGTCGCCCCAGGTTAGTGCCAGTACCGCAAACACCCACGCGCAAAGCATACACCTCCCTTAGTGGCACAGTATCTGAACAGATCAATATCTGATCTGATCAGATCTATACTAGCGTCCCAGCAGTTTAGGGTTCCAAAAAAACGCATTGTTAGCGGGATCAGCCCAGATACCTGCTAGCACCTGCGTTTTCCCCTCCGCCCAGCCCACCCAAGTGCAGTATCGATCGATCACTGTCACTTACAAAACACTAAGCACACATAACTGCAGCGTTCGCAGAGTCAGGCCTGATCCCTGCGATCGCTAACATTTTTTTTGTGGTAGCGTTTTGATTCAGTCGCTAACAGTCAGGAGCTTTTTTACCTGTGAATCTCAAAAAAATAAAAAAAACAAAAATAGTTGTCGTTTTATTGTTCTCTCTCTCTCTCTATTCTCTCTCTATTGTTGCTCTTTTTTTACTCCATTCTATTCTGCAATGTTTTATTATGTTTTATCATGCTTGCTTTTCAGGTATGTCATTTTGTTTACTGTGTTTTAGTGTTAAGCATTTTTTTGTTTTCAGGTGCGCCATTCAGTTGCAGCGCGGATTTATTTATCTTGACAGCAACAGCGTTTTCTCCCACGATACATAAAGCCGCGACTCCAACGCTGTAGGAGGTGATTTCACCACCACAGTTAAAAAAAAGAGCATATGTGCCGAAGCATGGGGGCAGCAGGGGGGGGGAGGAGCGATTGGCTCCTAATGCCACGTACATACGGTCAAAATTCCGACCGTGTGTACACGGCATAACTTTTGCGGGAGGATGCCCCCATGCATCGGCATATATAAATGGTGCATGTATGCCCATCATTAGAAGTGGGTGGATGAAGGGAGGTATTCTAATGGTGGGCATACCCACCAATCAATCTCTTTTTTTCGTTCAGCCAAGAGGCTGCATGAAAAAAAAAAAGATTACAATATATGTCCAGTATGTTGCTGGACTTTGAATGGTTATACCAGAATGATGCCTGCAGGTTTAGGTATCATCTTGGTATCATTCTTTTCAGCCAGTGATCGGCTTTCATGTAAAAGCAATTCTAGCGGGTAATTAGCCTCTAGACTGCTTTTACAAGCAGTGGGAGGGAATGTCCCCCCTCCCGGATATAAACCGCGCCATTGGGAAATTGGGAAAGCATTTTATCATACCAATCTTGGTGTGGTCAGATGCTTTGAGGGCAGAGGAAAGATCTAGGGTCTAATAGACCCCAATTTTTTCAAAAAAAGAGTACCTGTCACTGCCTATTGCTATCATAGGGGATATTTACATTCCCTGAGATAACAATAAAAATCAAAACAAAGAAAAAAAATGGAAGGAACAGTTTAAAAATAAAATAAAAAACAAAAATAAAAAAAAAAAAAAACTAAAAAAAAAAAAAAAAAAAAAAAAAAAAAGCACCCCTGCCCCCCTTCTCTTGCGCAAAGGCGTACACAAGCGTTGGTCTGGCGTCATATGTAAACAGCAATTGCACCATGTATGTGAGGTATCACCGCGAAGGTCAGATCGAGGGCAGTAATTTTAGCAGTAGACCTCATCCGTGAATCTAATGTGGTATCATGTAAAGGCTTTTTTTTGAGCAATATAGTGTGTTTTAGTGCATTCAAATAAAAAAAAGTGTATTTTTTCCTATAAAAAATGCGTTTGAAAAATCGCTGCGCAAATACTGTGTGGAAAAAAAAAATGCACCCATGTTATGCCTGCGTTTATCTATTAAGTTCTTGTGTTAAAATTTCAAGGAAGACTAGACTTCTGAAGTGTATTAATGCTTTACTAAACAGGGAAAAATCTGCACATACAAACTGTAGGATGAACAATACAATACATCACAACTTATAGCTTCACATATAAGCATGTATAATATGTACACATTAGGTAAACTAAACAATTACTCAACTTAGGGGTTAAGATGTTCTTCATAGTTCCTTGTTCTCACAAACGCGTCTCCAACGATATCCAGTTCCTCAAAGCCATCTTGTCCTTTGTCCTTCCAAAAACCAACTGCTCCTCTCTCCCAAAACACATGTCTCTTTCAAACCCTCTCCATGCCTCCCCCTCCCACTTCCTGTAAAACACCAACCTCCTCTGCTCATCTTCTATCTGGTTTATTTACATATCAATGGAGGTGGAAGAGAACTTTGTAGACATATGCTGTTACTAAATCTAAAACTCTATATTATTGCAATAAAGTCACTATACAAATGCCCATAGCAACACATACCACCTCTTGACTTTATAGGATAATATAGGAAAACTTCTTCAAGCCTTTTGTCCAGGAAAGGGCAAAATAAACCCCCCGTATAAATGGGAGGAACAAATTCCCTTTCGACCCCCATCTTGTGGGCGGTCAGACGATTGGTTTGTCCCTGGAAGGCTGACTTTTGAGCAGGGTTAACAATGTCTTTTGGCAGTTTGTAAAGAAAGTCCCAGATGAAAAGTCTCTTTTCTTCTTGGTCATAAGGAAAATGCTCAGATGGAAGTCCACTCCAATTCAGCCACCTTTCCTCAGGCTCTCTTCTGGTCTGTCTCCTCCCATCCAGCATGGTCATCTGCTCTGCCTGCTCCACCTCTCGATGCTCAATACCTGAAAAGAGTAAGAGACAAAGCAGATTATATGTTCCTTCCAACTGTGCCAAAAAAACATAGCTCACTGCTCACATTTCTCTATCTGCCCAAACTATTGTAGGGTGCCCACTGTTGCCTTGAAATACTTTCACGGAAAGGCATTGACTTCCAACGTAACAAATAAACTTGCATGTCTCTCCGTGCTGTCCTGGGAAGCACACAGGCCTGCTGTTGTTCAGCCTTCACAGCATGGCACATTTTTGCAAAATGCCCCATTTTATGGCAACAGAAACACTTAATGTGACTGAATCTACCATTCCCAACCATTTGCTTCCACTTCTTAAACAATGCTGGTGTAGGAATCCCATCTATTTCCTCTCTAGGGACCCCCACCTTAAGTAAATCAATCCACATGTGTCTCCTGGAGATCATAGGCCTTGCCTTCCTTGTATCTGACTCAACTCGGTCATTTGAGCTGATCAAATCCTCTGCTTCCCGGTTATGAGAAGTAACAGTGGCACATGTCCTACTTCTGCTTACAGGCTTTGGGCCTTTGTCCTTTGTTAGGGCATCATTAGACTTGGTCATGAGGGCTGCACACCGCTCATTCAAATCTTCAGCTCGGCCTACAGGGGTTTGAACACACTTCGAAGCCACTGCAGGTTTAAGTTTGATTACCCTCCTTTCTAAATCTTTTTCCTTGCTTGCAGTTTCTTCCAAACACTTGGATGCCACTGCAAGCTGCTCCTTCAGTAAATCTCTTTCTAATTCCGCCTTTTCCCTCTTTTCAGATTCAATATGTAGAGCATGCAGGAAGTGCAAACCAAACACAGCAACTGCCCGCATCTCTCCCTTACTGAACCCAAAACTTTTGAGACTAAAATCTGAGGAAAGACCACAGACTCCATCCCCCCAAGCTCTGTTCAAAGGAGACGCATATCTAGCTAGCTCCTTTGCAACAGGCATCCACTGACTATTTCTGGCCCAGATAGGAAGGGTGCACGCCTTCAAGTCCTCCTGGACACCAGAAATCTTTGCAGCCTTACTCCTAAACAGTGTACGCAGCATTTTTCCCCCAGCACAAGCAACAAAACACACAATATAAAACAGGTCTGCTTCAGTTGAAATTTTAGCACAAATAACGGCCGAGCCCCCAAATGTTATGCCTGCGTTTATCTATTAAGTTCTTGTGTTAAAATTTCAAGGAAGACTAGACTTCTGAAGTGTATTAATGCTTTACTAAACAGGGAAAAATCTGCACATACAAACTGTAGGATGAACAATACAATACATCACAACTTATAGCTTCACATATAAGCATGTATAATATGTACACATTAGGTAAACTAAACAATTACTCAACTTAGGGGTTAAGATGTTCTTCATAGTTCCTTGTTCTCACAAACGCGTCTCCAACGATATCCAGTTCCTCAAAGCCATCTTGTCCTTTGTCCTTCCAAAAACCAACTGTCCCTAACACCAACTGTCCCTCTCTCCCCAAAACACATGTCTCTTTCAAACCCTCTCCATGCCTCCCCCACCCACTTCCTGTAAACACCAACTTCCTCTGCTCATCTTCTATCTGGTTTATTTACATATCAATGGAGGTGGAAGAGGCCTTTGTAGACATATGCTGTTACTAAATCTAAAACTCTATATTATTGCAATAAAGTCACTATACAAATGCCCATAGCAACACAACCCACCATTTTAATCTGTAGGGCCTTTGCTTTAACAATATATATAGTGTTTGGGGGTTCAATGTAATTTTCTTGCAAAAAAAAATTGTTTTCATGTAAACAAAAAGTGTCAGAAAGGGCTTTGTCTTCAAGTGGTTAGAAGAGTGGGTGACGTGTGACATAGGCTTCTAAATGTTGTGCATAAAATGCCAGGACAGTTCAAACCCCCCCTAAATGACCCCATTTTGGAAAGTAGACACCCCAAGCTATTTGCTGAGAGCAATGTTGAGCCCATTAAATATTTTTTTTTTTGTCCCAAGAGATTGAATAATGAAAAAAAATATATATATATATTTTTTTTTACAAAAAGTTGTCACTAAATGATATATTGCTCAAACATGTCATGGGCATATGTGGAAATACACCCCAAAATACATTCTGTTGCTTCTCCTGAGTACGGGGATACCACATGTGTGGGACTTTTTGGGAGCCTAGCTGTGTACGGAACCCCAAAAACCAATCACCGCCTTCAGGCTTTCTAAGGGTGTAATTTTTTTATTTCACTTCTCACTGCCAATCACAGTTTCGGAGGCCATGGAATGCCCAGATGGCATAAAACCCCCCAAAATGACCCCATTTTGGAAAGTAGACACCCCAAGCTATTTGCTGAGAGGTATGGTGAGTATTTTGCAGATCTCACTTTTTGTCACAAAGTTTTGAAAATTGAAAAAAGAAAAAAAAACATTTTTTTTCTTTACTTTCTTCATTTTCAAAAACAAATGAGAGCTGTAAAATACTCACATGCCTCTCAACAAATAGCTTGGGGTGTCTACTTTCCAAAATGGGGTCATTTGGGGGGTTTTTGTGCTATTTTGGCATTTTATGGCCTTCGAAACTGTGATAGGTAGTGAGGAGTGAAATCAAAAATTTGCACCCTTAGAAATCCTGAAGGCGGTGCTTGGGTTTCGGGGCCCCGTACGCGGCTAGGCTCCCAAAAAGTCCCACACATGTGGTATTCCCATACTCAGGAGAAGCAGCAAAATGTATTTTGGGGTGCAATTCCACATATAACTATGGCATGTGTGAGCAATATATCATTTAGTGACAACTTTTTGAAAAAAAAAAAATTATTTTTTATTTTTGTCTTTATTCAATCACTTGGGACTAAAAAAAAAAATATTCAATGGGCTCAAAATGCCTCTCAGCAAATAGCTTGGGGTGTCTACTTTCCAAAATGGGGTCATTTGGGGGGGTTTTGTACTTCCCTGCCATTTTAGCACCTCAAGAAATGAAATAGGCAGTCATAAATTAAAAGCGGTGTAAATTCCAGAAAATGTACTCTAGTTTGTAGACGCTATAACTTTTGCGCAAACCAATAAATATACGCTTATTGGCATTTTTTTTTACTAAAGACATGTGGCTGAATACATTTTGGCCCAAATGTTTGACTAAAATTGAGTTTATTAGATTTTTCTTATAACAAAAAGTAGAAAATCTCTTTTTTTTTCAAAATTTTCGCTCTTTTTCCGTTTATATCGCAAAAAAAAAATCACAGAGGCAATCAAATACCATCAAAAGAAAGCTCTATTTGTGGGAAGAAAAGGACGCAAATTTCGTTTGGTTACAAAATTGCATGACCGCGCAATTACCAGTTAAAGTAGTGCAGTGCGAAATTGAAAAAAAAGACCTCTGGTCCTTAAGCTGACAATTGGTCCGGGGCTGAAGTGGTTAACAGTGAGATATGGGGTCAATAAGACCCCACATCTCACCTCTAGGCTGGGAAGGCTAAAATGAAAAAAAAAAAACGATCACCGCTTCCCAGCGGAGGCGGCGCCGTTATTTGAATGCAGAGGCCGGGCGTGACATCATAACATCGCACCCGGCCTCTGAACGATCATAGAGACTCCGGCGACCATCTGGTCCGCCGGAAATCTCTATAGTCATCATCCGGGGGCCGGCGGATCCTGTGTCCGAGTCACCGATGGAAGCGGTGATTCGGTAGAAGCACCGGAGGGCGGCGGGAGGGGGGGCGTCCCCTCCCGCCGCCCACAAGAACGATCAAGCGGCGGAACAGCCGCTATGATCATTCTTATGGTGCAGGGAATCACCGGCTGAAAACGGCAATATCTGAATGATGTCTGTAGCTACAGGCATCATTCAGATATACCCCCGAAAAGTGGAGGCATCATTTGACGGCCTCCGGATGGGAAGTGGTTAATGTAGTGCCTCCTGAGATCATTTAATATTGTGTTTCAGCCTTGCCCTTTGCACACAGAGATTCCTGCAGATTCTCTGAATCTTTTGATGATATATACTGTAGATGATGATATATTTAAAGTCTTCACGTTTTTACGTTGAGGAACATAACTCTGAAACTTATTTTTAGATGCAGATTGGTGAAGCTCTGCTCATCTTTACTTCTGAGACACTCTGGCCCTTTAAGATGCTCTTTTTATACCCAGTCATGTTACTGACCTGTTGCCAAATAACATAGTTGCAAAATGTTGTTCTAGCTCTTCCTTGTTCGTACCACTTACTTTGCCAGCTTTTTGTTGCCCTGTCTCAACTTTAACATGTATTGCTGACATTAATTTCAAAATTACCTTATTTTGTTCTTAAAAGTGGTTTATTATCTCAGTTTAAACATTTGGTATTAATAAACCCAAACTAGAGTAGCGCAACCAATATAAACAATAATACAAGTCCAAATAATTGAAAAATCCCCCGTAGTGCAACTCTAGGTGACAGTTCATAGAATTAATTCATATTATCCAATGACATCAGTGACCACCACCTCTAGCTGGAATGCCTGCTCACCTCCAGATAATGACCCCACTGCAGAGTCACACACGCCTGATGTCTATGTCTCTCAGGAAGCCATGGGAAAAATAAATCCTCCTCCTGGTGTCCATGGACAGCGTGGACCTCCTCCTGGGATCTCAGTCAATCGTGTGTGACTGTAAAATGACAAAGGCAAACCATAGTGCTCTCTGCTACAAATATTTATTTAAAGTACACACAG
This sequence comes from Lithobates sylvaticus, assembly GCA_028564925.1. Lineage (NCBI taxonomy): Eukaryota > Metazoa > Chordata > Amphibia > Anura > Ranidae > Lithobates > Lithobates sylvaticus. The sequence continues at coordinate 478,084,771 of CM053026.1, read as the reverse complement.
GGATTAACAATACTCACATAAATATGTGAAAAACATGCATATCATCAACTCTCCACGTCGATATAAAACAGAAAATACGTCCTGAATGGCGGCACCTCACACCTGTACACACCTGTTCTCTGATGATCTTTTTCAGCAGGTGGGGAGCCGTCAGCAATTAGAGGATTATATAGGCATCTACCCTATGAACATTCTTCCTACAAGTGTAAACACCTGTGCACTCAGCTGAGGGGATTTACCGTTGGTGACTCTGAAATCTGTGTCACTATACGTCATTTCCTCTTCCTCCCTGCTCTGTGTCTATGATGTAAGGACTTCCACCCTACTCGTAGACCAGAAGTGACATATTATCAAAATAGACCTATCACTCGTGACTGGAAAGGAATCAGAAGTGACATTCCGGACTCAACTCGTACCTAGGAATGATGTTCCGGATTCAATTTAGACACACCACAGTGTTTACTTCCACCCATAATGGCTGCCCTGATAATGGGATATTAAAATAGATGTAATAAGAAGATTAAACACACTAATCTCAACTCTACATATTCGTTATCCTCATCACTGTCTGAAGGACACCCAGGACCCCCAGGGATATAGATCACTACTAATGTAAACCTACTCACCTTTGAGCCAAGCATAGAGTGTCCAGACCCCTAGGAGTGCCTCATACATATAATGTACAATTATATATATTGTATATGTCCCAGAACCATTATCCCCAATATAACCAAGGAGATTTTAGGAATAATTGGTACGATCAGGATTTTCCAGTATATAACGGGCTTGCTCCATAGGAAAATAACAGTAAAGAAATAGGAAGAGGGGATATTTTTAGGATCACTGATCCCATATAGGGGGGAGAAATACACTGGAAACATATTTGGAACACCAAAAGGAGGAGAGGCAAAGGGGCAGGAAAAAGGATTAAAAAAGAAAGCGGAACTAGGAGATGGGATTTACAACCTTAGTGAGACCAATCTTTCAAAAGAGGAGTTGAAAGTTTTGGATACATTTCAGACATATATCAACATCCAGAAATATGTCCATACTTTGAAGATCAAAAAATATTGTCTGTCTTAACCAGTTAATGTTTCGTCACATAACCCATCGGATCATCATACCAATTTGAGGAAAAAATCAGTTTTCAATCCCCCTAATGCAGACAATAAACATTTAGAATTATTGCGAGATATGGTAGCTAAGGAGTTAGATGCACTCAAAATCAAGAAAGTCCCAGACCCCCAATACATTAGGAAAGGTATAAAACAATTTAGAGGATAGGAAAGATATCATTATACAACCAGCCGATAAGGGGGGGGGGATTGTTTTGATGACCAAAAAATATTATACAGAGGAAATGGGTAGGTTATTAACTGATAGAACAACCTACCATTTATTAACTATGAATTCCATCTGTGAGTTTAAAAGCATTTTTGTAAACAAAAATAGAGCGACAATTTTGAAAAAAATTATTGATTAAATACAAAAAATATATAAAAAAACTTTTTTTTTCCTCAGTTTAGGCCGATTTTTGGTAAAAAAAAGTTTTATAGCATTTTTATTAATATTTTTTTTTTTTTACTAGTAATGGCGGCGATCAGCGATTTTTATTGTGACTGCGACAAAAACATCGGACATTTTTGACATATTTTTGGGACCATTGTCATTTATACAGCAATCAATGCTATTTAAATGCATTGATTCCTGTATAAATGACAGTTGTAGTGAAGGGGTTAACCACTAGGGGGAGGGGAGGGGTTATGGGCTCTGACGTGTGTGTGTTTTTTTACATTAGGGGGCGGGGCTGACGTCTGACGTCATTGATCGGCTTTCCCGATGACCGGGAACAGCCAAACAATGACAGGCAGAGTAGGAAGCGCGGGGAGAGGTTTGTTTACACAAACCTCTCCCGTTCTTCAGCTCCGTAACCCGATCGCGGGACACCAGCGGCGATCGGGTCCGCTGGTCCCGCGGCCGGGGTCACGGCGCTCCGACCGGGTCGCGAGCGCGCCGCTGACGGCGCGCGCGCGACCCATGGGCAGGCATTTAAAGGGCCACATACAGGTACTGAAGAAAGGAGTGAAGAAAAAGATTTTAAATGAAAAGGAGGCTCAATTTTTAATACCTTCAGGTTGCTGGACTACTATAGTTTATTTTTTTGCACCAGATTCACAAAGATGTCACTAGGCCACCAGGGAGACCGATTGTTAATGGTGTGGACTTTATCAGCCCGATTAGGTCACTATATAGACATCCATTTACAGTCCATTGTAGTTACCTCTAAGGCATATCTTAAGGACACAAAGCACATGTTGCAGATTTTAGATGAAATATCCACCAATGGCCAGTGTTTTTTGGTTACAGCGGACGTTGGTTCGTTGTATACCATTATAGAGCATCAGATTGCCATGGAATCCGTCAGGTGAGCCGTGAGACCTTCTGACCTTACTATGAGACATAAGAAAATTATAATAGAGAGTTTGGCATACGGGCTAGGGCACAATTACTTCTGGTATGCTAATCCGTATTATCATCAGATGATGGGGGTCGCTATGGGGGCCCACTTTGATCCCAGTGTGGCCAATATTTTTATGGGCCACTGGGAGGAAGAAGCAATCTTTTGCGACAGACCCCAAGAGTTATTGTGTTAGACATTATTTAGATGACGTGTTTATGATTTGGCAAGGAGAGGAAGCAACATTGAAACAATTTATGTCTAAATTAGATGGTAACAATACAAATTATAGTACTGACATGGCATATAAGTTTATGATCAATACAATATCAGGCATGATATTGAAAAGGTCAACAATATGGACAGAATTCCCCATATTAAAGATAAGAATAAAACAGGGGTGGTCAGTAAACCAGAGGACCAATTTAGGATCATTTTAGATTATAATGCCCAAACTAAAAAAGTTGAGAACATTATTAAAAGACATTGAGCTTTCCTAGAAAAAGACAGAGGGGGTTATTTACGAAAGGCAAATCCACTTTGCACTGAAAGTGCACTTGGAAGTGCAGTCGCTCTAAATCTAAGGGGTAGATCTGAAATGAGGTGAAGCTCTGCTGATTTTATCATCCAATCATGTGCAAGCTAAAATGCTGTTTTTTTATTTTCCTTGCATGTCCCCCTCGGATCTGCAGCGACTTTACTCCCAAGTGCACTTGCAGTGCAAAGTGGATTTTCCGTTAGTAAACAACCCCCAGAGTGTTAGGTCAAGTTTTACCTCCTCAACCATGCTTTGTTTATAGAAAAGCTCTGGCACTAAGGAATATATTAGCCCCAGGAGTTGTTGATGCCCCTAAGCTCAATAAAGGTACAAAACTTTTTCCTTCAATGGTAGGCTTTTATGTGTGTGGCAAATGTAAATCATGCAAAACCTCAAAGTGTAATGTCAAAAGGAAAAAAAATAATTCACAGCCTCAGTTACTGGGAAGACATATGCAATCAGAGATTGTATCACCTGCTCCACCAAGGGGGTCATCTAAAGGTTGGCGTGTGATTGCAGGAAGTAATATGTGGGACGTACCTCCAGGGAGTTGCAGATGAAAATTAGGGAGCATATGGCCAATATTAGAAAAGGTAAAAAAGACCATAGTGTTCCAAAACATTTTAGGACAGTACACAATAGAGATCCATCTGGAGTTAGATTTTGGGGGATCGAAAAGGTCACCAAACATTGGAGAGGCGGTAACTTTATTAGACAGATAAGCCAACGTAAATCCTTTTGGATTTATGAGACTAAAGTTCTGGCACCCTTTGGTATCAATACAGAATTCAATTTAAATTGTTTTATTAGCACCAAATAGGGGATGTAGAGGTAGAATGTATTAGATTACATGGTTTTAGTATCTAGTGGTCTACAGATAGAAGTTAATGTGGTAGACATTAGTATGTCATTTTAACAGATACATTTCTATATATATTTTTGTACATTACAACTATATTTTATTATGTATGAGGCACTCCTAGGGGTGTGGACACTCTGTATGCTTGGCTCAGAGGTGAGCAGGTTTACATTAGTATTGATCTACCGTATTTATTGGCGTATAACATGCACCACAAGTTTAGAAGGGAATTTTAAGGGAAAAAAAACTTTTAGGAGGGAAGTTTAAGGAAAAAAACTTACATTAAAATGCCCATCAATGCAGCTTTATCAGTGTCCATCTGCAGCCTTGTCCATCATTGCAGCCTAGCCCAGTGTCCATCTACAGCCTTGTCCATCATTATAGTCTTGCCCAGTGTCAGGAAGATCCTCCGAGCGGACGTGGTGCTGGGCGCCCCGGGGTGCGCGCTGGCGCTCGCATGGCGTTTGGCGCCAATCAGCCTATTTGGGCTGCTCTCACTGGGCGCTCGGTGCTGTCCGATCGTCAGCTCCCTGTGTCCTGATACCCGTTGCTTCCTGAGAACCTTCTGACCCCCTGACTTCCCGGCTTGATCCTGTACCTACCTGTCTGCTGTCTGCCTATTGACCTCGGCCTGTCCCTGACTTTGCACCTGTCTTCTCCACTGTGCCGCGCTGCCCGCCTGTTGCCAACTCTGCCTGTGACCTGGACTTGAACTTGCCTAATCCCCTGTACCGTGCCTGTGTGTGGAAGTGCCCTGTCAGCTCCTGCTCTGTACCTGCTGCCTGCCTGCTATTGTCTGGTGACCACCAACTCCACTCCAGCAAGTCTCTGGGGCCATCTCCCCAGCAACGACCCGCCAGGCTCTCATACCACTCTGTGCTCCCGTGCCTCCTGTCCACACTTCCAGGGGCCGTGAACCAGACACGTACAGGAGGCCTCCCCCCTGCTATATCGGGCTCACCAGTCAGGCGCGTGAAGTCTGACACCCAGTGTCCATCTGCAGCCTTGTCTATCATTATAGCCTTGCCCAGTGTCCATCTGCAGCCTTGCCCAGTCTCTGCAGCATTTGCCTGATTTAAATTTGGCACCGATTTCCGCTGACTGTGAGCAGACAGCGGAGAGGAGCGAGCGGAGCTGAGATACAGAAAGCTGAGCGTACTTCGGCTTTACTCGGCTCTGCTCACACTCCCACCCATCTCCACTGATTGTGAGAGGAGAGGAGCGAGTGCCGCTGACATACATAAAGCCGAGTGTACTTCGGCTAGACTCGGCTCTGCTTAGTCAGGGGCAGGACTGCGAGAGGAGCCAAGACTAGCCGAAAGTACATTCGGCTTTCTGTATGTCAGCGGCGCTCGCTCCTCTCGCAATCAGTGGAGGTGGGCGGGACTGCGAGAGGAGCCAAGTAAAGCCGAGTGTACCTCGGCTTTGTGTAGCTTGGCTCCGCTCGCTCGTTTCCTTACAATCAGCGGGGGATCGGCAGGATCAGCATATAACACGCACCCACGATTTTCCCCTGATTTTAAGGGGAAAAAAGTGTGTGTTATACGCTGATAAATACGGTATATCCCTGGAGGTTACGGGGGTCCTTCAGACAGTGAGGAGGATAAAGAATATGTAGAGTTGAGATTAGTGTGTTTAATCTTCTTATCTTTAATCTAATATCTCTATTTTAACATTGCAGGATCAGGGCAGCCATTAAGGGCAGAAGTAAACACAGTGGTGTGTCTAAATTGAATCCGGAATGTCATTTCTGGGAACAAGTTGAGTCTGGAGTGTCATATCCGGTTTTGTCACTTCCGGTTCCTTTCCAGTCACGAGTGCTAAGTATATTTTGACGATATGTCCCTTTCGGTCTATGAGTAGGGTGGAAGTGCTTACATCCTAGACACAGAGCAGGAAGGAAGAGGAAAGGACATATGGTGACACAGATTTCATAGTCACCAATGGTAAATCCCCTCAGCCGAGTGCACAAGTGTTCACACTTGTAGGAAGATTGTTCATAGGGTAGATGCCTATATAATCCTCTAATTGCTGACGGCTCCCCACCTGCTGAAGAAGCTTATCAGAGAGCGTAACGTGTACAGGTGTGAGGTGCCGCCATTCAGGATGTATTTTCCATTTTATATCAACATGGAGAGTTGATGATATGCATGTTTTTCACATGTTTATGTGAGTATTTTTAATCCCTGTGTGTACTTTTAATAAATATTTGTAGCAGAGAGCGCTATGGTTTGCCTTTGTCATTTTACGGCCCAACACAATTGACTGAGATCCCAGGAGGAGGTCAATGCTGTCCAGGGACACAAGGAGGAGGATTTATTTTTCCCGTGGCTTCCTGAGATACATAAACATCAGGCATGTGTGACTCTGTAGTGGGGTCATTATCTGGAGTTGAGCAGGCATTCCAGCTAGAGGTGGTGGTCACTGAAGTCACTGGATAATATGAATTAATAATTCTATGAACTGTCACCTAGAGTTGCACTACGGTAGATTTTTCACATTGTTTGGACTTTTATTAGTGTTTTATTGTTTCAGTGTTTATATTGGTTGCGCTACACTAGTTTTGGTTTATTAGTATTGAATTGAGAGTGAATTGAGTGAATACACTCTGAGAGGTGTTGGCAGCAATCACAATAAGCCTAGAAGTAGGCTATTGACACTTGGTTGGTTTAATATTGTGTGGTGGTTATTCATTTATGTGCTTAGTTTGAATATTGCGCTGATTATATTTTGTTTCATAAAAATTTGGTATGTTTTCTATTTTCTACTGTGAATCAAATATGGGTTTATGAAATTTGCAAATCATTGCATTCTGTTTTTATGTAGACTTTTTTTGGAATTGGGGTTGTAATACCTATGAAGGTCATCACAATACTCTTTCTGACAATGCATTTATCTTCCTTTATCTTCTAAAAGCTATCGCCATCTTTGTTCAGACATGGTCAGCATCTACTTCCTAAACTAAGATGTAAATCTAGTGCTCCTAGAGCCTTTATCTTGGTTGTGTGTGCACATGTCCTCTCACACAGATCACTCCCTCTGCCACTGCCTCCCACATTGGGGCTGAAAATAAGGTACATTGTAGAGATTGGGGCAGTGCTTCTTACCGTCTGCATCAGATGGATAACATAAATCTTCCAGATTACTTCTTTCAAGTAGACATTGGGTGACTGTGTGTAAGGACAATTACTTTCCTGGAACTCTAGAACATGCATTAATGCAGGCTTCCATCACTACAAATGAGTCTTGTTTAAAACCAGAAAAATCATTTAAAGTGTTACTAAAACCACAACAGTAAAATTAGTGTGTATACAGTATATGCAGTAAAGCATGCCTATTATACTCATTGTGAAACTTAAGGGGTTAATCCTCTGCATTGTGTAAAAAGTTTGTTTGATCCTGTATTCTCTGATCCCCCATTCTTCTACTGTCCCCAATCTACCTTTGGAGTCACTCTGCACATGCTAAGTTTGGTGTGTATTGCAAGAGCACAGGGCCAATCAGCACTGTCCAGACACAGGGCCAGGGTCCTGCAGCCTCATAGGTCAGTCAGAGGAGAATGAAAAGTCCTCCTACAAGCTTAAACCAGACACTGATAGAAGTCATAAGAGTGCTATATACTGCTGATGAGAAAAGCAGCATGTCGGTGATTGCGGCCGTGCCATGCTGCTAGGACACGGCGCGACCCCGTGATCGGCTGTGTCCAATCACAGCTGGTCACATGTAAACACGGAGATGCCGGTAATCGGCTCTCCTCGCCTCACACTGACAGAGTGTGAGGTGAGGAGAGCCGATCATCGACATCTAGGGATGTAATCAGGGCACTAATTACAATAAAGAAATATAGTGTAACAATACAGTGCCCACCAGTGGCAGCAATCAGTGCCTACCACTGCCACAAATCAGTGCCCATTAGCCATGCCAGTCAGTGCTGGCAATCAGTGCCGCCTATCAGTGATGCCCATCAATGCCCATCACTGCTGTCCATTAATGTCCATCAGTGTCGCCCATCAGTGCCACCCATCAATGCCCCTCAGTGCCCATCTGTACCACCTATCCATGCCGCCTAGCAGTTCCAGCCACTGCCGCCTATCAATGCCCACCAGTGCCGCCTATTAGTGCCCATCAGTGCCACATATCAGTGTCACCTATCAGTGCCCATAAGTGCGGCATATTAGTACCTCCTCATCAGTGCCCATAAGTGCCGCCTCATCAGTGCCCATAAGTGCCACCTCATCAATGCCACCTCATCAATGCCCACCAGTTCAGCCTATCAGCGCCCATCGGTGCTGCCTCATCAGCGTACATCAGTGAAGGCGAAAAATTACTTGCTTCCAAGGTTCCATTTTTTCAAAATTTTTGGTCTTTTTCTTTTTTGTAAAAAATAAAAAAAACCAGCAGTGATTAAATACCACCAAAAGAAATCTCTATTTCTGTGAAGAGAAGGATAACAAATTTGTTTGGGTACAGTGTAGCACGAACGCGCAATTGTCATTCAAAGTGCGACAGCGCTGAAAGCTGAAAAATGGCTTGGGCAGGAAGGGGGTGTTAGTGCACGGTAGGCAAGTGGTTAAAGGTGAGTGTGAGACCACCTAATAACCAAATAGGTTGGCAGACTTGCAAACATTATGGATGTAGAGCTATACCCATCTGAAATCTAAAACACGAGTGAGTGGTTTAACCAACTAATATCTGGCAAACATTGTAATTTAGTTTTGGGTGAACTGAGTTTTTATGTTTCAATAAATACAAGATTTCAAGTCTTAATAGTCTTGGTACGTATTGTAGCTGACAAAAACTGAGCTCATCAGAAACATTTTATTGTAGGTAGCCTTTGCATTTTAATTAAAGTTTATATTTCATAATTTGCTTAGCTGTGTGAGCAGCTGTATACTTTTTGTGCTTTGATTTGTATACTTATTGAGCTGTGGGGTGCTCTGCATGATGCCGCACTTTATCATTATAAGTGTGTGTTGGCTTCGATTGCTCCGATTGTGAATACTAGGAGTCTTCACAGAGCAGGTGGATTACAATAGCCTGATGTCCTGGGGGGTAATCATAGTTGGCAGCATTTAAAAATAACTTCGAGGGACGTACCTTCTGGGTCAGCTATTTTGTTGATTGTGTACATTATGTACTTGCGTTATTTTCATTTTATATGAAAAGTGGCTCTGCTTGAAGGACACTTTTCAGTCCTTAATAATTTCAGCTAAAAAAGTGAACTGCTGTTTAGTTTGGTGGCAGCACATTTTTGTCCTTTTTTTCAGTGCAAGTATTTTAAACTAGAACTATTATCCACACAATGACTTAAAAAAACGTGTGTGGGGGTGTATATGCATGTGTGTGTGGGGGGTGTGTGTGTGTGTGTGTGTATGTGTATATATATATATATATATATATATGTGTGTGTGTGTGTGTGTGTGTGTGTATATCATATATATTAGATATACGTATATTAGATATACACTATGTTACCAAAAGTATTGGGCCACCTGCCTTTACACGCACATAAATTTTAATGGCATCCCACTCTTAGTCCGTAGGGTTCAATATCGAGTTGGCCCACCCTTTGCATAACAGCTCAACTCTTCTAGGAAGGCTGTTCACAAGGTTTAGGAGTGTGTCTATGGGAATTTTTCCAGAAGCGCATTTGTGAGGTTAGCAAGGTCCATAAAGACATGGATAAGCGTGTTTGAGGTGGAGGAACTTGACTTCTCTTTCAGTATTCAGAGCAGTACATCTGTGAATTCATGATACCATCAATGAAATGCAGCTCCCCAACTCCAGCAGCAACCATGCAGCCCCACAGAAGGACACTGCCACCACCATGTTTCACTGTAGGCACCATGCATTTTTCTTTGTACTCCTTACCTTTGCGATGCCATACAGTTTTGAAGCCATCAGTTCCAAAAACATTTATCTTGGGCTCATCATAGTAGTCTTCTGTTTTTTTCAGCATGGGCCCTGGCAAATTCTAGGAGGGATTTTTTGTGCATGGGCTTTAGGAGAGGCTTCCTTCGTGGACAACACCCATGCATACCATTCCTCTGCAGTGTACGCCGTGTTGTCACAGGAAACAATCACCCCAGTTTGGCCTTCTACTTCTTTGGTTAACTGCAGGGAACTTGCATGGCGATTTTCTTCAACCCTTCTCATCAGAAGACGCTCCTGTCAAGGTGTTCACTATCATTGATGTCCTGGATGTCTCTGTAGGATGCTTGCAGTTCCATCCTTGTTACATTTTTGTATCACTTTTGCTACAGAATTCGGACTAAAAAGTAAAGATTTGCTGATCTTCTTGTAGCCTTCACCTTTCTTGTTTAAAGAAATGATTTTCTTAAGCCAGTGACATTTCTTTTCCACGTGGTTCCATTGCTGACATCATGCTATGGGAAGGGGTTTTCTTTTTTAAGTAATGCCCTTTTAAAATCAACAATCTGTTTAATGAATAATTAGACTCACCTGTAGTTCAATTCTTGTTAATAAGGATTTTTTTGTATAAAATTTTGCTTTGCTCCTAAGACTTTCATTGGGGTGTATTCATTTTCGCAACATAGTCTTGAATGAATTTGTTGGTGGAAAATACTTTTTTTGTGTGTGCAAATTAACAAATCTTGGTTGCAATCAATGGCTAGCATTTGTGGGAGTATTTTGTAGTATAGTGTCCTATAGATAATGTTTATTCTGAAAGGAAAGTAAAGGTTTTCTGACAAATCAGTTGGGGTGTACTCATTTATGCTGAGCACTGTGTGTGTGTGTGTGTGTGTGTGTGTGTGTGTGTGTGTATATATATATATATATATATATATATACATACACACACACGCACACAGAGTTATGTGAAGAATAGGTATAAAAATTGTTGACTATTTAAACATATTTGAACAGGCAAACATTATATCTTTACTCAAAAAGTGCTTGCAAATAAAAGTGATATACACTTAATTTGCCTGTTCAATTATTTGTTCAGAAATATCAATAGATGGAGGGGGCGTGGCGACCGAGCTCCGAGATGGCGGCGTGATCCGGAGCTCCGCTCGCCCACAGAGAACAATCGTCAGCGGACACAGTTAAACGGCGGGGAGACGACCCCAATCAGAAGGTACTTACCTGCACTCTCCGGGGGCACATTCGGGTGATGGCCAGACACCGAAAGAATCCCCAGCAGCCGCAGAAAATGTCGGGTTATTATGCCGCGAACGGCGCGTCTCAAAATGGCGGCGGCGGGGGTGAAGCCAATACCTCACAGAGCTCGCAGGCACAAGCGGCAGACACTAAAGAGCCCCAGGTACCTTATAATCCTCCACAACGGGGCCACAGTGATTCCTCCTCTGGGCCTACAACCCCCACCACCCGGAGCCCAGTCAAATCCAAGCCGAGGAGGGAATCCCCTTACAGGCCACAACAGCCTCTGGAGATGGAGGTAAGCAGCGGAGCCATGGCGGCGGCCTTCCCTCACACTCAGGCAGGAGACCCAATTGCAGACTTCCCCACTGATAACAAGCCAGTGTCAGACACAGTTCTAAAGGACATGTTGCTGTCATTACGTTCGTCCTTACAGGCTGATGTAGTCAGGGAACTTGCTGTATGTAGGAGAGATGTGGATTCACTGGGCATGAGAGTGGATAGAGTGGAAAATAAAATGGAGGAATTTACCTCATCATACAATGTAATGGTGGACTCTAATAATGCTCAAGGGACTGAAATTGGATGGATAAAAGATAAATTAGCAGACCTCGAGGACCGCTCTAGGAGAAACAATTTAAAACTAAGAGGGGTACCCGAAGATATACCCCCAAATCAATTACTAGCTTATGCGCAAGCCCTTTTCTCCACCATATTACCTCAAGCGTCCACTCAGGATTTACTTATTGACAGGATTCATAGAATCCCTAAACCTTCTTTCCTTCCTGCTGAAATACCTAGAGATGTATTATTACGGTTACATTATTTTAATGTAAAAGACCAAATTCTACAGACCTACAGGAGACTAGAAAATGTCCCTCCACAATTTACCAATGTAAGACTATTACCAGACCTGTCTAGACACACATTGCAACGCCGACGCAATCTTCTTACTGTGACAAAAGCTTTAAGAAACCACAATATTCCTCATAAATGGAAATACCCTGCTACCCTGTCCATCACCTACAATGGTACTAATGCAATGATATCCTCTTTGGATGATGGCTTGAAAATGCTCCGCACATGGAATATTTTGCCCACCATGGATACCCAATATGCCAATCAAGCTGGGCCTTCTTCTATACAAAAAGAATGGCAGGTCGTATCTAGAAGTAGACCTACCAAATAACCCGCCGGTGAATTCTAACTAACCTATGATTGTCTCTAAGGGAGAGTTTATAAAATCTCTTCTCTTCCCCCCTAACTACCATCAGCAGTTATAACTGCTCTTGGATCAGTTTATAGATCCATTTCTTATGTTTTACATATGTGTCTTAATATTTTTTCTTTTTTCCCTTTTAAGTTTTTTTTTTTTCTTTGATATGCACGATCCGAACTACCTCATCAACTGGATGCCTTTTCCATGGGATGCTCTATACAAACTACACAGTGCCTTCTTGATCGCAGTGAGTTGTATTTTTATTTTTTCCATCTCAGCACCACACAATTTTTTCATGATTGATCCATGACGATATCCTGTTTGTCTATTAATGCACATGGACTTAATCATCCAACCAAGCGTTTCTATCTATGGAAGGAGGCCTACAACCATAGAGCTGATATCCTTTGTGTTCAAGAAACGCACTTTCAAACTGACAAAAATCCACAATGTTCTCACAAAGATTATCCACATATCTATTTGGCTTGCAACCCAAGGAAAAAAGCTGGTGGTGTCCTCTTAGCGATTAAGAACACTCTTTCATTTCAACAAAAGGACTCCTTCATAGACACTGAGGGCAGGTTTATTATTTTAACAGGTGACATTAATTCTCAACCATTTACTCTAGTTACCCTATACGCCCCAAATAGGCATCAACTGCGCTTCTTTAAAAAAGTTTTACGCAAGATTGATTCTTTAAAGTATGGCAGAGTACTTATCTGTGGAGATTTCAATATTACCTCGGATCCCAAAGTGGACACATCTTCAGTAAAATCGAACCAGTCACCAGCGCTTCAAGAGGTTCTACACAATGAAGAATTATTTGATGCCTGGAGGTGTCTCCATGCGAATGAACGAGATTTCACTTTTTTCTCTAACAGACACAAATCCTACTCTCGTATTGATATGTTTCTCACTGATAGAATGTTATTGCAAGATATTGATGTGGCTACTATACATGACATTACGTGGTCTGACCACGCAGCAATATCGATACGTATAGTAGAGAGGGGTGTCTCCTCTTCACCTCCCATCTGGCGTTGTAATAATAGGCTGATTCAGGAATCTTCCTCAAGTAAAATATTGTCACAACACCTTACAAATTTTTTCCAAGACAATTTTGGTTCAGTTACTGACCCCCATATTTTATGGAACTCCCATAAAGCATATATGCGGGGAATATTCATACAAATGGGCGCCAGATTAAAGAAACAAAGATCTCAACAACTTTCTAATATTCTTGCTGATATTAAAAACTTTGAATCTCAGAATAAACTGTCATCTACCACATTAATATCGGATAAACTGACCTCTCTAAGAGAACAACTTAGAACACTTCTTTCCCAACAGTTTGATAAACACATTAGACGTTTAAAATTAAATCACTATAATAATGCTAACAAACCTGGTAGACACCTTGCCAATAGGTTAAAAGCTGCAAATGCCAAAACACGGATCGCTTTTCTTAGACATGCTACCCTATCTCATAAAATTATTCACCCAAAAGAAATAGCTAATCAATTTGCAGAATACTATAGTTCCCTTTACAATCTGAAAGATGATCCGCATACACACCAACCAACAGAAGAAGCTATCCAGTCATTCCTGCACAATATACAATTACCATGTCTTTCTACACAAAACCTAGAAACTTTAAATGCACCATTCACGATCCGAGAAATTGAAAAAACCATCGATTCACTTCCAATTGGTAAATCCCCAGGCCCTGACGGGTTTTCTAATGAATATCTCAAAACATTCAAACACATTATATCGCCTCATCTGGTTAATTCTTTTAATACAGCTGCTGAATCTGCCAGCTTCCCCCCTGATATGCTAAAAGCCTTCATTATTACATTACCTAAACCTGGTAAAGACCCAGATACTCCGGCCAACTTTAGACCGATATCCCTCTTGAATTGTGACACTAAGGTATATGCCAAATCATTGGCCATTCGCCTATCACATATCATTCCTTCTCTTATTAAAAACGACCAGATGGGATTCGTGAAGGGGAGACAAACTTCTGATGCAACTAGACGAATTGTGAATATTTTACACTATGCTAAATTGCATAGAACGCCTTCTCTGCTGTTATCCATTGACGCAGAGAAGGCGTTCGATAGGGTCCACTGGAGGTACATGCGCATGACCTTAGAAAAATTTGGTTTTCAAGGACGTATTTTGCAAGCTATTATGGCGCTCTATTCCTGCCCTACAGCTCAGGTGTACACGAATAACACTTTATCTAATATGTTTAGTATTGGCAATGGAACTAGACAGGGTTGCCCTCTGTCTCCTTCCATTTTTAATATAATGATTGAACCTTTGGCTGAAAAAATTAGGACACACCCTTCTATCAGAGGCTTCCGGTTTGGCACACAGGAACATACTATTAATCTTTTTGCGGATGATATTATACTATTAATGACTGACCCACTTACTTCTTTACCTGGAGCTCATACTGTTCTTCAGGCGTTTGGTAAAATTTCTTATTATAAGATAAATTTCTCCAAATCTTTGATACTTGATATAAATATTAAGTCCAAACAGAAAATTGATCTTCAGGCTTGGTTTCCATATACGTGGAGTAACAGTGGTGTGCCTTATCTGGGGATTATCCTGAAGCCCAAGATTTCTGACCTTGCAAGAGCTAATATGATTCCACTTATTGCATATGGTATGGAAGGATGGCGGCATACAAAATGTTGATTTTGCCTCAAATTCTGTACACAAAAAAGCTACCAGGTGCAACGCACACACCTTCGTGGGTGTCTATGAGTTATGTGAAGAATAGTTGTAAAAATTGTCCATGACTTTATTTAAAATGAAGAGGAGATATTCAAAACCGATTCCGTTGAACAGGCAAACATTAAAATCTTTACTCAAAAACTTCAGGGCTTGCAAATAAAAGTGATATACACTTAACTTGCCTTTTCAATTATTTGTTCAGAAATATCAATAGATGTTAGAAAAGATAAAGTGTACAAATGGAAAATTCTTTTGAGCGTTTATTAGCCATTAATAACATGAAATGTAAGTACACCCTTGGCCTCAAAAGTTGGTACTGCGCCTATGGCAGAAATAACTTCTTGTAGACATTTTGCATTACTGGCCACCAGTCTGTAACATCGACTCAATCATTTTTTTTTACTAATCTTCCATGCAAAATTCCTTCAGGTTCAGGATGTTTGTGGGTTTTCGTGCATGAAGTACTGGTTTTAAATCTGTCCAAAACATTCCAGTTGGATTTCAAACAGAGCTTTGGCTAGGCCAGTCAATAACCCTCTATTTTTCCATTCCTTGGTGGATTTGCTAGTGTGCTTGAATTCATTTTAATGTTAAAAGATCTAAATTATTGTATTGTGAATGGAGGTGACATTGGCAGGCTTTTGAGGAAACGCTCACTTAATGCTTCCCCTCTAAGCCTACCCCACTCCCTTAATCCTCAGTTTTGTGCTAGTGTCCTAAGATTATGGACCTCTTCTCCTTCATGGAAAAATCACTCTTCACTTTTTTCTTTATTATTTTAACTAAGGATTCTTCAATCAACTTCTCACCGCTGTCTAATGCCACAAATAGAAGCAGTGCATCTGGATCAGTGAACTTCAGTAAAAAACTTGGGAGCTGGACCCAGACCCATGGTGTGGGAGGGGGCCTGTAATGTTGCTCCAGGCACTTGATCCTGCATGGGGGCTCACATTGGCACTTGTGCAATGCATGTAGTCAACCTCAAAGATACAGCTTTGATCAGGCAGATGAATTCCCTATGTGCCCTGTCCTCAGGACCTTGCAAGAGACACTCTGTTTTGCTGGAGCTTACAATCTTAGGGACAAATCTCCTTATGCGCTTTTATGTGCCCTTTCTTCCAGATCAGTGGGAATTTCCTGGGCATCTCTTTTTCCCCCACCTTACACTGATCACCTGTTCACCCTATTTACACTGATCAACACTGCATCCTTTTTACACCTACTGTGACTTCAGCTAAGCTACACTGCTCTGGGTATTCATTGTTGTGCAATAAGTGTTTATTTGCAGAACAGAGATTAAATGTAGATCGTAAAAAAAAAGTAAAAAAAAAAAAATATTAAAACTGATTCAAGACCATTATTGTCTGTCTTTACAAAAGGAATAAGGATGAGCTCAATCGTGTTCGCATGGTCCACATGCAGAGCCTGCCAGGAAGTCGGCGCAGCGCTGTGCTAATCGCAGGCAGTGAGACATTGCCCGATCTCTGTAGCCGCGCATCTGGACAATGTCTCACTGCCTGTGATTAGCGCAACGCTGCGCCGACCTCCTGGCGGGCTCTGCACGTGGACCATGTGAACACGCCTGAGCTTATCCTTAATAAAGAATAATGGCAATCTCCCTTTAAAGCCCTTTAAAGCTGAAGATATAGAAATGTACCTTTTGTTTAGCAAAAGCACATGCTACAAACAAACTTTTGCTGGTATCATTATACATGTATAAAGGTTTTTGGCCGCAGAACAAAGGAAATTCTTTGGATATATTCCTGTAGTAATGAGATCCTCAGACGATCTTATTCTGACCCCATGTTCATATATGTTGTTCAGTGTAAATTGGCAAACTCTTCATAGGCTGCAATGTGCAGTTGTGACTTCTATCTGCAGCATCAGTAGGTAATTAAAAAACAGCCTGCACTGCCTGGGATAGTTCTGTTGCTCAGAGGATTGGCTTTGATTTGTTAACACCTTTTTATTTACTGATGATTTTGTAACTGTGCCAACAATTTTGTTTCTTGCCTTGGTAAAAGATGGTAAATGAATATGACTGTGTTTACAGATAAATAAGGTTTATTATAGCTTATTCTTATTTTGTGGATTGTAGCTGGTTGTTCTGTGATTTTCTAATAACAAGCCAATTTATTGCATGTTGAAATTTAACTTGAAGCCTCTATTTTTCTGAAATTGATGTCTCAAATATCAGTCATCAGAATTAATTGGAGTTGCTAGTTGCAAAGTCCAAAAAATCATGTCCTTGCAGGAAAAATGGGCAAGGGGGGCTCCAACGTCTCAGTTCAGACTACGATTCGAAGGAACTTGCAATGTTTGAAAAATCCCACTTAGGATGCAACATGGCATTGTTTTCTGGTGTCTCACTATACCGCCTTACAGGAAAACCGATCAATCTGTAATTCAAGGGGCCATTATACTGCACTCTGGACATCCCTTTCCACAATAAATGCGACTTTAACAATCACATTTCAGAAGCTGATGATCTTTTTAAGGTATGTTCCACTCTGAGAACCCCGGCAACTGCATCCAACTGGCTAGACAAAGAATTGGGTCTCATCATTGGCTGCAATATGAAGCTTTGCTGGGTAAAGCATTGCATAGGTAACATAATAATTTCACGCTTTTTCACCTCAGTAAACTTGGCCCTCCGGCATTGTACTCCAGCAGAAAAATCAGGGTAAAATGACATCCGCATATTATCAATTTTCATGAGGTTGCCTTTGGTTCTGGCTTGGTGCAACACAGCATCTCTGTCTTTAAAGTTGAGCAACTTAACCACTTCAGCCCTGGAAGTTTTGGCTGCTCAATGACCAGGCCATTTTTTGCAACACGGCACTGCGTCGTTTTAACTGACAATTGTGCAACACTGTACCCAAACACAATTGACGGCCTTTTTTTCCCACAAATAGAGATTTTTTTTTTGGTGGTATTTGATCACCTCTGTGGTTTTTATCTTTTGCGCTATAAACAAAAAAAGAGCGTAAATTTAGAAAAAAACACTATTTTGTACTTTTTGCTATAATATATATATATCCTCATTTTTTTCTCAGTTTAGGCTGATATGTATTCTTGTACATATTTTTGGTAATAAAAATCACAATTGATTGGTTTGGGCAAAAGTTATAGCGTCTACAAAATAGGGGAAAGATTTATGGCATTTTTATTATTTTATTTTTTTACTAGTAATAGCGGCAATCTGTGATTTTTATTGAGACTGTGACATTATGGCAGACACATGGGACACTTTTGACACATTTCTGGGTCAATTGACAATTATACAGCGATCAGTGCTATAAAAATGCATTGATTACGGTATAAATGTCACTTACAGGGTAGGGGTTAACACTGGGGAGTGATCAAGGGGTTAACTGTGTTCCCTAGTGTGTGTTTTAACTGTAGGGGGAGGGGACTGACTATAGGAGATGACAGATCGTGGTTCCTAGCTATTAGAAAGTCACTACGTCCCTGTTCTGCCTTTCGTGCCCGCGATCACATGTGGCCGGTGGTCATCACGACTGCTGTTCACGAGCATCAGCACCCCCGCAGTGCAGCTGGCGCGTGTGCCTGCTATCCCGCTTAAAGGAGTCGACATACAGCTACAGCGGTTCGCAGGATGGTGCCGACCTGCCACAGTATAATGACAGCGGCTTGTCAGCAAGTGGTTAAAGAGAAATGGTCTCGGGGGCTCTCGTGGTCTAGGAGGCTTAGCAGGGAACCTATGGGCCCTCTCAAATGCAAACATAGATGAGAACGAGTCATTGCCAAAGGTGTTAGTGAGACAGTTTTCTATGAAAGCTACTGGATTTTTCCCTTCTGCTTTCTCCGGGATTCCCATTGCCCTCACATTATTGTCTATTTTCCATGTTTTTTATGCGGGCCGCATTGCCCGAAGTAAGAGACTGCACATGCTGTAACTCCCTCTGTAATGGCGCCACTTCATCTTCCACATTGCTCATTCTATCTTCTAGTGCTGCTGTACGATCACGCAGCTTCTGCATATTATGTCTGACCAGGTTGATGTCCATTTTAACCCCTTTAATTTCAGATGTCAAAGCTGTGATTGCAGTATTGCAGGAGGTAACCGCAGCCAAGATATACCGAAGTGTAGGTTCAGGAGAAGGCTCTGCATGGCTACCGGAGATCATGCCTTGTGTCAAATCTTAAATTTGCATGTGCCCGTGAGGTGGCAACAAACTTCAGTACCCTACATTTTCCATAGGTAACATTTGCAAAGCCTCCTTCAGTTTAGCGTTACGGAGGCGGTCTGATGCTAGAAATATTGCTCCCACTCCATCGTGTGTGGCATTATGCAACATGTATCGCAATCAATGTTTTCATGCATAGGCACCCCTGACGTGCGCTTGTTTATACATATATGTGGGGTGGGAGGCCTCAAAATAATTTTTAGGGGAAATTTATGTGCGTGGGTGTAAAGTTTTTACAATTTAAAAAAATAATTTTTTTTACTTAACTTTTTTTTTTTACGATCACAAAACAAAAAATCCCTGATGTGATGATTTGTTGGTGACAGGTTCTCTTTAAGGAGACATCTGGGGTCTAAAAACACCCAGGATGTCTCCCCTGTACGCCACTGAATGTTCTGGAATACAGATCGCTTTGCATTACATTTTGTCCCAGCCATGCTGGCCTGGGACACTGAGAGACGAACCCAAAAGTGACATCAAACGCGCCACTTTCCAGGTCATCAGCAAGGAGGGGAGGAGAGCTGTCATAGAATCAGCTCCCTCCCCAGTACCTGGCAGCACCCGCGATACCAGTTTTGGGCCCGCAGATGGTCAAGCGGAGCCCAGGATACATGGCGGGAGAGGGCACATTACCCAGGGTGTGTGGTAGCAATTGGGTGGCAATGCAGCCACTGCAGTGCTTCCACCGGAGAGGCAGGAGTTTGGCATATGTACCTGGCAGCGAAAGGGTTAAAGCTAACCTCTAGGCTGATATAAAATAAACAAAACAAGCATCTCCCCATTTTGTCTAGTGACACTGTCACTGATCAGCTCTCCCTTACATATACATTTACATTCACATCAGACCCTACCCTCAAGGAGCTTACAAGATCCCTACTTCACATGCAAACATACTAGGGCCAATTTAGAAAGGAGTAAATTAACCTACTAGCATGTCTTCAGAGAATTGGAGGAAATCATAGTACCCAGAAGAAAAAAAACATGCAAATGCCAAGTGCTAATCACTAATCCTTACCCTGAGCACACACTAAAATAGAAAAGAGTGTGTTCGTCCAAGCATCAAGACACTGCCCAACAAGAATTCTATTGCCTTTTTGGATGTGTGTAGTGAAGAGATGAGCTTGAGCTTGGGCTTGTGCAGCCTCACCATTGCCATGAATGCAGCCTCTCCATTGCCATGAATGCAGCCTCTCCATTGCCATGAATGCAGCCTCTCCATTGCCATGAATGCAGCCTCTCCATTGCCATGAATGCAGCCTCTCCATTGCCATGAATGCAGCCTCACCATTGCCATGAATGCAGCCTCACCATTGCCATGAATGCAGCCTCACCATTGCCATGAATGCAGCCTCACCATTGCCATGAATGCAGCCTCACCATTGCCATGAATGCAGCCTCACCATTGCTAATAATGCAGCCTCATCATTGCCAATAATGCCGCCTCACCATTGCCATGAATGCCGCCTCACCATTGCCATGAATGCCGCCTCACCATTGCCATGAATGCCGCCTCACCATTGCCATGAATGCGCCCTTAGCATTGCCATGAATGCAGCCTCTCCATTGCAATCAATGCAGCCTCTCCATTGCAATCAATGCAGCCTCTCCATTGCAATCAATGCAGCCTTTCCATTGCCATGAATGCAGCCTCACCATTGCAATCAATGCAGCCTCACAAGTGCCATGAATGCAGCCTTACTATTGCCATAATTGCAGCCTGATTGATGCCCATCTGCAGCCTTGGAGGAAACAGGGAGGGTGCAGGATGAGTGCCGACAGATTACATACAGGAGAATCTCTGTTTACTTGGCAGCCTTTTTAATACAAAGTCCTGCCTCCTATGATAGACAGAACAGTTGTCCAATGCCAGCCCAGGAGACGGGACTTCCTATTACAGATGCCGCTGAGTAAACAGGAGATTCTCCTGTATGTAATCTGACGGCACTTGTCCCGCCCCCCCCCCCCCCCCTCTGTCCCCTCCAAGGCAGCACCACTAAATACGGTATGTATCTTTTGTGGCCCTGGGGGCCACCAAAGACATATATATATAAATTACCAGGGGGGAACCGGAACACAGGACACGGAACCGGAACACGGGCCGCAATTGGCACGTGGGTTGGACTTTGGACATGTCTGGTTAGGAGTAAGAACTAAATTTTGTCTGAGTCACCATTCTATTTTTTCTAGTGACCATTGTCACTGAGACAGAAAGTGAGCGTAAGGCCCCTTTCACACTGGGGCAGTTTGCAGGCGCTATTGCGCTAAAAATAGCGCCTGCATACCGACCTGAAACAGCTGTTGCTGTGTCTCCAGTGTGAAATAGGGATGAGCCGAACACCCCCGGGTTCGGTTCGAACCAGAACCTTCGAACGGACCGAAAGTTCGCGCGAATTTTCGAACCCTATACGTTATAATGGACGCGAACGTTCGAAATCAAAAGTGCTAATTACAACGGCCAATATGCATGTTAATGTCATAAAACAGGTTTGGGGACCCGGGTCCTGCCCCAGGGGACATATATCAATGCAAAAAGAACTTTTAAAAAACTAACGTTTTTTCGGGAGCAGTCATTTTAATGATGCATAAAGTGAAAAAAAAAAAGTGACATTTTCCTTTAAATATGGTACCTGGGGGGTGTCCAAAGTATGCCTGTGAAGTGGCATGTGTTTCCCGTGTTTAGAACTGTCCTTGCACAAAATGACATTTGTAAAGGAAAAAAAGAAGCCATTTAAAACCACTTGCGGCTTTAGGTTTGATCTTAAGTAGAATCTGAACAGGTACATTATGAAGTGTAGCTCCATCCCAAAAAAATCTATTTTTAAGCTTTTTGGAGAACATAGGGAGGGGTTATCACCCCTGTAACATTTGCTGTCTTTGCACATCTGTTCAGAACATGTCACCTCACTTTCCGTCCCAATGACAAATGTTTTTGGAAAAGTGGGGTTTTAATTGAAACAAGGATTGGTGATAAAGTATCAGTAGAGAGGAGATACCTTTTTCCCAAATTAAATCTAACAGGATAGAATTTCCCTTCCTAGGGGTAGATTTCCTCTCACTTCCTGTTTTCTCTTTCCATTTGCAAGTAGGAGTCGTTTGTAAGTTGGATGTTTGAAAGTAGGGGCCTGGCGTATATACTCTGCAGAAATTTGCCCTATTAGATGTTGGTGTAGCCACAAGACTGGTGGGCACAGGAATGGGCCCTGCTGTGAGTTAATAGATCAAGATTTGTAATTGCATGCACCTGTTGAACAGGGCAGAAAAATTGGGGGTGGTGGTGGTGGTGGTGGTGGACGGTTTTGCCACAAGACTGTAAGCTCTCACAGTTACTCTTGGTGGGCGCAGGAATGGGCCCTGCTGTGAGTTATTAGATCAAGATTTGTAATTGCAAGCACCTGATGAACAGGGCAGAAAAATTGGGCCTTTGGCGGTGGTGGTGGACGGTGTTGCCACAAGACTGTAGGCCCTCATAGTTACTCTTGGTGGGCGCAGGAATGGGCCCTGCTGTGAGTTATTAGATCAAGATTTGTAATTGCAAGCACCTGATGAACAGGGCAGAAAAATTGGGCCTTTGGCGGTGGTGGTGGACGGTGTTGCCACAAGACTGCAGGCCCTCATAGTTACACTTGGTGGGCGCAGGAATGGGCCCTGCTGTGAACTATTAGATCAAGATTTGTAATTACCCGCCCCTGTTAAACAGGGGCTGAAAAATTGTGCCTTAGGCACTGGTGCTGGTGCCACAACACTGCAACCCCTCACAGAGACTGTACTTGGAGCACAGCAGTCACACGTGTTGCGAAGCATTTTTTTTAAAAAATTGTAAGTACACGCCCCTGTTAAACAGGGGCTGAAAAATTGTGCCTTAGGCACTGGTGCTGGTGCCACAACACTGCAACCCGGCCCTCACAGATACTGTACTTGGAGCACAGCAGTCACACGTGTTGCGAAGCATTTTTTTTTAAAAAATTGTAAGTACACGCCCCTGTTAAACAGGGGCTGAAAAATTGTGCCTTAGGCACTGGTGCTGGTGCCACAACACTGCAACCCGGCCCTCACAGAGACTGTACTTGGAGCACAGCAGTCACACGTGTTGCGAAGCATTTTTTTTTAAAAATTGTAAGTACACGCCCCTGTTAAACAGGGGCTGAAAAATTGTGCCTTAGGCACTGGTGCTGGTGCCACAACACTGCAACACGGCCCTCACAGAGACTGTACTTGGAGCACAGCAGTCACACGTGTTGCGAAGCATTTTTTTAAAAAATTGTAAGTACACGCCCCTGTTAAACAGGGGCTGAAAAGTTGTGCCTTAGGCACTGGTGCTGGTGCCACAACACTGCAACACGGCCCTCACAGAGACTGTACTTGGAGCACAGCAGTCACACGTGTTGCGAAGCATTTTTTTTAAAAATTGTAAGTACACGCCCCTGTTAAACAGGGGCTGAAAAATTGTGCCTTAGGCACTGGTGTGGTGGCATGGATCATTGAGGAGGAGGAAGAGGATAGTCAGTGAACATAAGAGGACAGTCACTCAGCATCAGCATAGGCAGTCTTGAAGGGATGTGACATTAAAAATTATTCGGTTATATCCGCCTCAGGTGCCTGGTAGCTGGTGGTGATCCAAGACTGATTCATTTTGATGAATGTCAGTCGATCAACCGAGGCGGTGGACAGGCGCACCCTATGATCAGTCACAAATCCTCCAGCAGCACTGAATGTGCGTTCGGAAAGAACGCTGGAGGCAGGACAGGCCAGTAGCTCAATTGCATACTGTGCAAGCTCTGGCCAGTGATCCATCCTCAGGACCCAGTAAGCCAGAGGATTTTCGGTGGGAAAGGTGTCCAAGTCTGACCTTGCCCCAAGGTATTCCTGCACCATGTATATCAGACGCTGGCGATGGTTGCTGGAACCGATCATACCTTGGGGCTGCGGACTAAAAAATTGTCTGAACGCATCGGTCAGACGTCCACCTTCCCCACCGCTCCTTCTGCCACTGACCGAAGCCTCAGCAACTCGTCGCCCAGGACCAGGAGTTTGTAGCCTCCCAGTTTCTGGGAACGCGTTGCACAGACCTTTCTGCAAGGCCTCCCTGAGATGTCTCATCCTCTGCTCCCTCTGCGACGGCAAGATAAGGTCCGCAACCTTACCCTTGTACCGCGGATCAAGGAGAGTGGCCAGCCAGTAATGGTCCCTCTCCTTGATCCGAAGAACACGAGGATCCTTCCGCAGGCTTTGCAGGATCAGGGAGGCCATGCAGCGTAGGTTAGCTGAGGCATTCGGTCCGGAGTCTTCTGGGTCACTGAGGATGACATGATCGCCAGCCACCTCCTCCCAGCCACGTACAAGTCCACTGGCTTGTTGGGACTGTACATCATCCCTAAAAGACTGCTGCTGCTGATGCTGAGTGCCAGGCTCCACCTCCATGCTCACACAATCCTCCTCCTCCTCCTCCTCCTCCTCCTCATCCTCTTCCTGTGTGATGGGTGGGACAGAAGGAACACTGTCCGGATAAAGGGGGCCTTGAGAGGCAAGGAAGTCCTCCTCTTCCTGCCTCTGTTCTGCCTCAAGTGCCCTGTCCATTATCCCACGCAGCGTATGCTCCAACAGGTGGACAAGAGGGACAGTGTCACTGATGCATGCACTGTCACTGCTCACCATCCTCGTGGCCTCCTCAAATGGTGAGAGGACAGTGCATGCATCCCTGATCATGCTCCACTGACGTGGGAAAAAAAAACCAAGCTCCCCTGACCCTGTCCTGGTGCCGTAGTCGCAAAGGTACTCATTGATGGCCCTCTGCTGCGTGTGCAGTCGCTGCAGCATGGCCAACGTTGAGTTCCACCTGGTGGGCATGTCAGATATTAGGCGGTTCTTGGGCAGGTTCAGCTCCTTTTGCAGCTCAGTCAGCCGAGCACTGGCATTATAAGATCGGCGGAAATGCACACAGACTTTCCTGGCCTGCCTCAGGACATCCTGTAAGCCTGGGAACCTGCCCAAGAACCGCTGCACCACCAGGTTGAGGACGTGAGCCATGCAGGGCACATGGGTGAGCTGCCCCTGTCGCAGGGCGGAGAGGAGGTTGGTGCCATTGTCAGAAACGACCATTCCTGGCTTAAGCTGACGTGGCGTCAACCACCTCTCGGCCTGCCCCTGCAGAGCTGCCAGAACCTCTGGCCCAGTGTGGCTCCTGTCCCCCAAACACACCAGCGCAAGCACGGCATGGCATCTTTTTGCCTGCGTACTTGCGTAGCCCCTTGTACGCCTACGGAGCACCGCTGGTTCCAAGGACAGAGCACTGGAGGAAGAAGAAGAGGAGGGGTGGAGGAGAGAGGTGTGTCACAACCAGTAGCAGTAGTCGCGTTTTGGAGGCGTGGTGGCGGGACAACCTCCAACACTACTGCACCTTGTCCTGCATCCCTCCCAGCTGCCAATAGAGTGACCCAATGGGCCGTGAAAGAAAGGTACCGTCCCTGTCCATGCCTGCTGGACCATGAGTCAGCGGTAATATGCACCTTACCGCTGACCGCCCTGTCCAGCGAGGCATGGACATTGCCCTCCACATGCCGGTAGAGAGACGGAATCGCCTTCCGCGAGAAAAAGTGGCGTTTGGGAACCTGCCACTGAGGAACCGCACATTGAACAAACTCACGGAAGGGG
>CM053026.1:478041647-478058462 GCA_028564925.1 Lithobates sylvaticus | reverse complement strand
CATTAAAATTAGATATGTTTAGTAATTTGCTGTTTACTGATATGACCACTGTATGGACTACATTTAAGCAACAGAAAGGCTTAAATTGGTAAATATAGTTAATATCTATGTTTCTGTTAGGAGACTAGTGTTTGATATATCAGTATGTAAAATGCATGTATGCAAAGTTAAAGTTCAAGTGTAGCACGTGCAGCTGTTTACAACCCCAATTCCAAAAAAGTGTAAAATCTACATAAAAACAGAATGCAATGATTTTTATATCTCATAAACCCATATTTTATTCACAATAGAAAATAAAAAAACATATCAAATGTTTAAACTAAGAAAATATACAATTTTAAGAAAAAAAATAAGGTCATTTTGAAATTGATGGCAACAGCACGTCTCAAAAAAGTTGGGACAGGGCCATGTTTACTGTTGTGTAGCATCTCCTCTTCTTTTAACAACACTCTGTAAACATCTGGGAACAGTTGCTGGACTGTTGGGAGAGGACTGTTCGCCCCATTCTTGTCTGACACAGGATTCTAACTGCACAACAGTCCTGAGTCTTCTTTGTTGTATTGTTCGTTTCAACATGCACCAAATATTTTCTGTTGGTGAAAGGCCAGTTAAGCACCTGGACTCTTCTACTAATAAGCCATGCTGTTGTCATAGATGTAGTATGTGGTTTAGCATTGTCCTGCTGAAATATGCAAGACCTTCCCTGAAAAATACGTAATCTGGATGGGAGCACATGCTCCCAGTACAACCTAGATATATCTTTCAGCATTGATGTTACCTTTCCAGATGTGCAAGCTGCTCATTTCATATGCACTAGTGTGCCCCCATACCATAAGAGATGCAGTCTTTTGAACTGAGTGCTGATAAATGCCATACAGTCCCTCTCCTCTTTAGTCAGGAGAACGCTGTGTCCATGGTTGCCAAAAATAATATCAAATTTCAATTTGTCCATTTTAAATGAGATTTAACCCAGCTATAGATATGACTTCCACTTTGCATGATAGAGCTTTACCTTCTATTTTTGGATGCCATATCGAATTGTGTTTTTCGGAAGCATTCCCATGCATTGATGTCCATCACAGAATCATGTCTGTTTTTAACCACTTCGCATCCAGGCCAATTCTGACATTTCTCTCCTACATGTAAAATTCATAATTTCTTTGCTCGAAAATTACATAGAACCCCCAAACATTATATATGTTTTTTTAGCAAAGACCCTAGAGAATACAATGACGCTCGTTGCACGGTATTTGCGCAGCAATTTTTCGAACACGTTTTTTTCAGAAAAAAAAAACAATTTCATGCTTAAAAAAAACAAAAACAGTAAAGTTAGCCCAATTTTTTTTGCATAATGTGATACGCCGAGTAAATAGATACCCAACATGTCACGCTTCAAAATTGCACGGGGCTCAAGCTCACGGGGACAGGGGCGCTTTAAAAATTTTTTTTTTTTTTATTATTGTTAATTTGACTATTATTTTTTGAGTTTGACAGTTTAAAAAAAAAAAAAATTGATTATTTTTATTCCTATTACAAGGAATGTAAACATCCCTTGTAATAGGAATATTACATGATCGGACCTATTAACCACTTGCCGACCGCCCCATGTACATATACGTCGGCAGAATGGCACGTACAGGCAAAATCACGTACCTGTACGTGACATTCTTCCGGCGGGTGGGGTGTCCGATCGGAACCCCCTCCGCCGGCGGGGACGGTCGGCATCGCTTCAGGAGCGATCCGGGACGAGGGGACGGCCAGTGGTTTCTGGCCACCCCCTCGCAATCGCTCCTGGCGAATGAAAAGCTTCCCCTTCCTGTCTATTGTATAGACAGGAAGGCGGAAGTGATGTCACGCTCGGTGCGCCGGTCTATGTGACCGGAACGCCGAGGAGAGAAGGTGTAAAGGTTAGTGCACAAACAGTACACTGACACCAGTACACATAGGCACACAATCCACCCCCCTGTCACCCCCTGATCACCCCCCAGATCACCCCTGCCCCCCCAGTCACAGTGTCACTAATTGCAGTGATCATTTATTTACTGATCACTGCATTTAGTGTCAGTGTGACTGTAATAACTGTCAGGCAGTTAGTTTTAGGTCCAAGGTAGCCCCCTACCCCCCCCCCTAATAAAGGTTTAACCCCCTGATTGCCCCTAGTTAACCCCTTCACCCCCTTTTGCCAGTGTCACTAAGCGATCGTTTTTCTGATCGCTGCATTAGTGTCGCTAGGTAACCATTTTTTTTTTATTTTAACCGCCATGTTTATATCGGTTCATAAATAGGTTTATAGGTCAGGTACCCCCATATTACAACCTAAATAAAGGTTTTAACCCCCTGATTGCCCCTAGAGTTAACCCTTTCACCAGTGATCACTGTATAAGTGTCACTGGTGACGCTGGTTAGCCAGTTAGTTATTTCGTTATTTAGGTTCCCCGTCAGGTTTTTATATAGCGTCAGGTACCCCCATATATTACCTAATAAAGGTTTAACCCCCTGATTGCCCCTAGTTAACCCTTTCACCCCCTTTTGCCAGTGTCACTAAGCGATTGTTTTTCTAATCGCTGCATTAGTGTCACTGGTGCCACTAGGTAGCCAGTTTTTTTTTGTATTACTGTTACGGGTGACACTGGTTAGTTAGCTTGTTTTTTATACTGTCAGGGCACCCGCCATTTATTACCCAATAACGGTTTAACCCCCTGATCGCCCGGCGGGTGATATCAATTAGGTTTTAGGGTCACATAAGGTCTGCGTCGCCCCAGGTTAGTGCCAGTACCGCAAACACCCACGCGCAAAGCATACACCTCCCTTAGTGGCACAGTATCTGAACAGATCAATATCTGATCTGATCAGATCTATACTAGCGTCCCAGCAGTTTAGGGTTCCAAAAAAACGCATTGTTAGCGGGATCAGCCCAGATACCTGCTAGCACCTGCGTTTTCCCCTCCGCCCAGCCCACCCAAGTGCAGTATCGATCGATCACTGTCACTTACAAAACACTAAGCACACATAACTGCAGCGTTCGCAGAGTCAGGCCTGATCCCTGCGATCGCTAACATTTTTTTTGTGGTAGCGTTTTGATTCAGTCGCTAACAGTCAGGAGCTTTTTTACCTGTGAATCTCAAAAAAATAAAAAAAACAAAAATAGTTGTCGTTTTATTGTTCTCTCTCTCTCTCTATTCTCTCTCTATTGTTGCTCTTTTTTTACTCCATTCTATTCTGCAATGTTTTATTATGTTTTATCATGCTTGCTTTTCAGGTATGTCATTTTGTTTACTGTGTTTTAGTGTTAAGCATTTTTTTGTTTTCAGGTGCGCCATTCAGTTGCAGCGCGGATTTATTTATCTTGACAGCAACAGCGTTTTCTCCCACGATACATAAAGCCGCGACTCCAACGCTGTAGGAGGTGATTTCACCACCACAGTTAAAAAAAAGAGCATATGTGCCGAAGCATGGGGGCAGCAGGGGGGGGGAGGAGCGATTGGCTCCTAATGCCACGTACATACGGTCAAAATTCCGACCGTGTGTACACGGCATAACTTTTGCGGGAGGATGCCCCCATGCATCGGCATATATAAATGGTGCATGTATGCCCATCATTAGAAGTGGGTGGATGAAGGGAGGTATTCTAATGGTGGGCATACCCACCAATCAATCTCTTTTTTTCGTTCAGCCAAGAGGCTGCATGAAAAAAAAAAAGATTACAATATATGTCCAGTATGTTGCTGGACTTTGAATGGTTATACCAGAATGATGCCTGCAGGTTTAGGTATCATCTTGGTATCATTCTTTTCAGCCAGTGATCGGCTTTCATGTAAAAGCAATTCTAGCGGGTAATTAGCCTCTAGACTGCTTTTACAAGCAGTGGGAGGGAATGTCCCCCCTCCCGGATATAAACCGCGCCATTGGGAAATTGGGAAAGCATTTTATCATACCAATCTTGGTGTGGTCAGATGCTTTGAGGGCAGAGGAAAGATCTAGGGTCTAATAGACCCCAATTTTTTCAAAAAAAGAGTACCTGTCACTGCCTATTGCTATCATAGGGGATATTTACATTCCCTGAGATAACAATAAAAATCAAAACAAAGAAAAAAAATGGAAGGAACAGTTTAAAAATAAAATAAAAAAGCTAAATAAATAAAAAAAAAAACTAAAAAAAAAAAAAAAAAAAAAAGCACCCCTGCCCCCCTTCTCTTGCGCAAAGGCGTACACAAGCGTTGGTCTGGCGTCATATGTAAACAGCAATTGCACCATGTATGTGAGGTATCACCGCGAAGGTCAGATCGAGGGCAGTAATTTTAGCAGTAGACCTCATCCGTGAATCTAATGTGGTATCATGTAAAGGCTTTTTTTTGAGCAATATAGTGTGTTTTAGTGCATTCAAATAAAAAAAAGTGTATTTTTTCCTATAAAAAATGCGTTTGAAAAATCGCTGCGCAAATACTGTGTGGAAAAAAAAAATGCACCCATGTTATGCCTGCGTTTATCTATTAAGTTCTTGTGTTAAAATTTCAAGGAAGACTAGACTTCTGAAGTGTATTAATGCTTTACTAAACAGGGAAAAATCTGCACATACAAACTGTAGGATGAACAATACAATACATCACAACTTATAGCTTCACATATAAGCATGTATAATATGTACACATTAGGTAAACTAAACAATTACTCAACTTAGGGGTTAAGATGTTCTTCATAGTTCCTTGTTCTCACAAACGCGTCTCCAACGATATCCAGTTCCTCAAAGCCATCTTGTCCTTTGTCCTTCCAAAAACCAACTGCTCCTCTCTCCCAAAACACATGTCTCTTTCAAACCCTCTCCATGCCTCCCCCTCCCACTTCCTGTAAAACACCAACCTCCTCTGCTCATCTTCTATCTGGTTTATTTACATATCAATGGAGGTGGAAGAGAACTTTGTAGACATATGCTGTTACTAAATCTAAAACTCTATATTATTGCAATAAAGTCACTATACAAATGCCCATAGCAACACATACCACCTCTTGACTTTATAGGATAATATAGGAAAACTTCTTCAAGCCTTTTGTCCAGGAAAGGGCAAAATAAACCCCCCGTATAAATGGGAGGAACAAATTCCCTTTCGACCCCCATCTTGTGGGCGGTCAGACGATTGGTTTGTCCCTGGAAGGCTGACTTTTGAGCAGGGTTAACAATGTCTTTTGGCAGTTTGTAAAGAAAGTCCCAGATGAAAAGTCTCTTTTCTTCTTGGTCATAAGGAAAATGCTCAGATGGAAGTCCACTCCAATTCAGCCACCTTTCCTCAGGCTCTCTTCTGGTCTGTCTCCTCCCATCCAGCATGGTCATCTGCTCTGCCTGCTCCACCTCTCGATGCTCAATACCTGAAAAGAGTAAGAGACAAAGCAGATTATATGTTCCTTCCAACTGTGCCAAAAAACATAGCTCACTGCTCACATTTCTCTATCTGCCCAAACTATTGTAGGGTGCCCACTGTTGCCTTGAAATACTTTCACGGAAAGGCATTGACTTCCAACGTAACAAATAAACTTGCATGTCTCTCCGTGCTGTCCTGGGAAGCACACAGGCCTGCTGTTGTTCAGCCTTCACAGCATGGCACATTTTTGCAAAATGCCCCATTTTATGGCAACAGAAACACTTAATGTGACTGAATCTACCATTCCCAACCATTTGCTTCCACTTCTTAAACAATGCTGGTGTAGGAATCCCATCTATTTCCTCTCTAGGGACCCCCACCTTAAGTAAATCAATCCACATGTGTCTCCTGGAGATCATAGGCCTTGCCTTCCTTGTATCTGACTCAACTCGGTCATTTGAGCTGATCAAATCCTCTGCTTCCCGGTTATGAGAAGTAACAGTGGCACATGTCCTACTTCTGCTTACAGGCTTTGGGCCTTTGTCCTTTGTTAGGGCATCATTAGACTTGGTCATGAGGGCTGCACACCGCTCATTCAAATCTTCAGCTCGGCCTACAGGGGTTTGAACACACTTCGAAGCCACTGCAGGTTTAAGTTTGATTACCCTCCTTTCTAAATCTTTTTCCTTGCTTGCAGTTTCTTCCAAACACTTGGATGCCACTGCAAGCTGCTCCTTCAGTAAATCTCTTTCTAATTCCGCCTTTTCCCTCTTTTCAGATTCAATATGTAGAGCATGCAGGAAGTGCAAACCAAACACAGCAACTGCCCGCATCTCTCCCTTACTGAACCCAAAACTTTTGAGACTAAAATCTGAGGAAAGACCACAGACTCCATCCCCCCAAGCTCTGTTCAAAGGAGACGCATATCTAGCTAGCTCCTTTGCAACAGGCATCCACTGACTATTTCTGGCCCAGATAGGAAGGGTGCACGCCTTCAAGTCCTCCTGGACACCAGAAATCTTTGCAGCCTTACTCCTAAACAGTGTACGCAGCATTTTTCCCCCAGCACAAGCAACAAAACACACAATATAAAACAGGTCTGCTTCAGTTGAAATTTTAGCACAAATAACGGCCGAGCCCCCAAATGTTATGCCTGCGTTTATCTATTAAGTTCTTGTGTTAAAATTTCAAGGAAGACTAGACTTCTGAAGTGTATTAATGCTTTACTAAACAGGGAAAAATCTGCACATACAAACTGTAGGATGAACAATACAATACATCACAACTTATAGCTTCACATATAAGCATGTATAATATGTACACATTAGGTAAACTAAACAATTACTCAACTTAGGGGTTAAGATGTTCTTCATAGTTCCTTGTTCTCACAAACGCGTCTCCAACGATATCCAGTTCCTCAAAGCCATCTTGTCCTTTGTCCTTCCAAAAACCAACTGTCCCTAACACCAACTGTCCCTCTCTCCCCAAAACACATGTCTCTTTCAAACCCTCTCCATGCCTCCCCCACCCACTTCCTGTAAACACCAACTTCCTCTGCTCATCTTCTATCTGGTTTATTTACATATCAATGGAGGTGGAAGAGGCCTTTGTAGACATATGCTGTTACTAAATCTAAAACTCTATATTATTGCAATAAAGTCACTATACAAATGCCCATAGCAACACAACCCACCATTTTAATCTGTAGGGCCTTTGCTTTAACAATATATATAGTGTTTGGGGGTTCAATGTAATTTTCTTGCAAAAAAAAATTGTTTTCATGTAAACAAAAAGTGTCAGAAAGGGCTTTGTCTTCAAGTGGTTAGAAGAGTGGGTGACGTGTGACATAGGCTTCTAAATGTTGTGCATAAAATGCCAGGACAGTTCAAACCCCCCCTAAATGACCCCATTTTGGAAAGTAGACACCCCAAGCTATTTGCTGAGAGCAATGTTGAGCCCATTAAATATTTTTTTTTTTGTCCCAAGAGATTGAATAATGAAAAAAAATATATATATATATTTTTTTTTTTACAAAAAGTTGTCACTAAATGATATATTGCTCAAACATGTCATGGGCATATGTGGAAATACACCCCAAAATACATTCTGTTGCTTCTCCTGAGTACGGGGATACCACATGTGTGGGACTTTTTGGGAGCCTAGCTGTGTACGGAACCCCAAAAACCAATCACCGCCTTCAGGCTTTCTAAGGGTGTAATTTTTTTATTTCACTTCTCACTGCCAATCACAGTTTCGGAGGCCATGGAATGCCCAGATGGCATAAAACCCCCCAAAATGACCCCATTTTGGAAAGTAGACACCCCAAGCTATTTGCTGAGAGGTATGGTGAGTATTTTGCAGATCTCACTTTTTGTCACAAAGTTTTGAAAATTGAAAAAAGAAAAAAAACATTTTTTTTCTTTACTTTCTTCATTTTCAAAAACAAATGAGAGCTGTAAAATACTCACATGCCTCTCAACAAATAGCTTGGGGTGTCTACTTTCCAAAATGGGGTCATTTGGGGGGTTTTTGTGCTATTTTGGCATTTTATGGCCTTCGAAACTGTGATAGGTAGTGAGGAGTGAAATCAAAAATTTGCACCCTTAGAAATCCTGAAGGCGGTGCTTGGGTTTCGGGGCCCCGTACGCGGCTAGGCTCCCAAAAAGTCCCACACATGTGGTATTCCCATACTCAGGAGAAGCAGCAAAATGTATTTTGGGGTGCAATTCCACATATAACTATGGCATGTGTGAGCAATATATCATTTAGTGACAACTTTTTGAAAAAAAAAAAAATATTTTTTATTTTTGTCTTTATTCAATCACTTGGGACTAAAAAAAAAAATATTCAATGGGCTCAAAATGCCTCTCAGCAAATAGCTTGGGGTGTCTACTTTCCAAAATGGGGTCATTTGGGGGGGTTTTGTAATTCTCTGCCATTTTAGCACCTCAAGAAATGAAATAGGCAGTCATAAATTAAAAGCGGTGTAAATTCCAGAAAATGTACTCTAGTTTGTAGACGCTATAACTTTTGCGCAAACCAATAAATATACGCTTATTGGCATT
Organism: Lithobates sylvaticus; assembly: GCA_028564925.1. NCBI lineage: Eukaryota > Metazoa > Chordata > Amphibia > Anura > Ranidae > Lithobates > Lithobates sylvaticus. Next base: position 478,050,043 of record CM053026.1, on the reverse strand, counting down.
TTTTTTTACTAAAGACATGTGGCTGAATACATTTTGGCCCAAATGTTTGACTAAAATTGAGTTTATTAGATTTTTCTTATAACAAAAAGTAGAAAATCTCTTTTTTTTTCAAAATTTTCGCTCTTTTTCCGTTTATATCGCAAAAAATAAAAATCACAGAGGCAATCAAATACCATCAAAAGAAAGCTCTATTTGTGGGAAGAAAAGGACGCAAATTTCGTTTGGTTACAAAATTGCATGACCGCGCAATTACCAGTTAAAGTAGTGCAGTGCGAAATTGAAAAAAGACCTCTGGTCCTTAAGCTGACAATTGGTCCGGGGCTGAAGTGGTTAACAGTGAGATATGGGGTCAATAAGACCCCACATCTCACCTCTAGGCTGGGAAGGCTAAAATGAAAAAAAAAAAACGATCACCGCTTCCCAGCGGAGGCGGCGCCGTTATTTGAATGCAGAGGCCGGGCGTGACATCATAACATCGCACCCGGCCTCTGAACGATCATAGAGACTCCGGCGACCATCTGGTCCGCCGGAAATCTCTATAGTCATCATCCGGGGGCCGGCGGATCCTGTGTCCGAGTCACCGATGGAAGCGGTGATTCGGTAGAAGCACCGGAGGGCGGCGGGAGGGGGGGCGTCCCCTCCCGCCGCCCACAAGAACGATCAAGCGGCGGAACAGCCGCTATGATCATTCTTATGGTGCAGGGAATCACCGGCTGAAAACGGCAATATCTGAATGATGTCTGTAGCTACAGGCATCATTCAGATATACCCCCGAAAAGTGGAGGCATCATTTGACGGCCTCCGGATGGGAAGTGGTTAATGTAGTGCCTCCTGAGATCATTTAATATTGTGTTTCAGCCTTGCCCTTTGCACACAGAGATTCCTGCAGATTCTCTGAATCTTTTGATGATATATACTGTAGATGATGATATATTTAAAGTCTTCACGTTTTTACGTTGAGGAACATAACTCTGAAACTTATTTTTAGATGCAGATTGGTGAAGCTCTGCTCATCTTTACTTCTGAGACACTCTGGCCCTTTAAGATGCTCTTTTTATACCCAGTCATGTTACTGACCTGTTGCCAAATAACATAGTTGCAAAATGTTGTTCTAGCTCTTCCTTGTTCGTACCACTTACTTTGCCAGCTTTTTGTTGCCCTGTCTCAACTTTAACATGTATTGCTGACATTAATTTCAAAATTACCTTATTTTGTTCTTAAAAGTGGTTTATTATCTCAGTTTAAACATTTGGTATTAATAAACCCAAACTAGAGTAGCGCAACCAATATAAACAATAATACAAGTCCAAATAATTGAAAAATCCCCCGTAGTGCAACTCTAGGTGACAGTTCATAGAATTAATTCATATTATCCAATGACATCAGTGACCACCACCTCTAGCTGGAATGCCTGCTCACCTCCAGATAATGACCCAACTACAGAGTCACACACGCCTGATGTTTATGTCTCTCAGGAAGCCATGGGAAAAATAAATCCTCCTCCTGGTGTCCATGGACAGCGTTGACCTCCTCCTGGGATCTCAGTCAATCGTGTGTGACCGTAAAATAACAAAGGCAAACCATAGTGCTCTCTGCTACAAATATTTATTTAAAGTACACACAGGGATTAACAATACTCACATAAATATGTGAAAAACATGCATATCATCAACTCTCCACGTTGATATAAAACAGAAAATACGTCCTGAATAGCGGCACCTCACACCTGTACACACCTGTTCTCTGATGATCTTTTTCAGCAGGTGGGGAGCCGTCAGCAATTAGAGGATTATATAGGCATCTACCCTATGAACATTCTTCCTACAAGTGTAAACACCTGTGCACTCAGCTGAGGGGATTTACCATTGGTGACTCTGAAATCTGTGTCACCATACGTCATTTCCTCTTCCTCCCTGCTCTGTGTCTATGATGTAAGGACTTCCACCCTACTCGTAGACCGGAAGTGACATATTATCAAAATAGACCTATCACTCGTGACTGGAAAGGAATCGGAAGTGACATTCCGGACTCAACTCGTACCTAGGAATGATGTTCCGGATTCAATTTAGACACACCACTGTGTTTACTTCCACCCGTAATGGATGCCTTGATAATGGGATATTAAAATAGATGTAATAAGAAGATTAAACACACTAATCTCAACTCTACATATTCGTTATCCTCATCACTGTCTGAAGGACACCCAGGACCCCCAGGGATATAGATCACTACTAATGTAAACCTACTCACCTTTGAGCCAAGCATAGAGTGTCCAGACCCCTAGGAGTGCCTCATACATATAATGTACAATTATATATATTGTATATGTCCCAGAACCATTATCCCCAATATAACCAAGGAGATTTTAGGAATAATTGGTACGATCAGGATTTTCCAGTATATAACGGGCTTGCTCCATAGGAAAATAACAGTAAAGAAATAGGAAGAGGGGATATTTTTAGGATCACTGATCCCATATAGGGGGGAGAAATACACTGGAAACATATTTGGAACACCAAAAGGAGGAGAGACAAAGGGGCAGGAAAAAGGATTAAAAAAGAAAGCGGAACTAGGAGATGGGATTTACAACCTTAGTGAGACCAATCTTTCAAAAGAGGAGTTGAAAGTTTTGGATACATTTCAGACATATATCAACATCCAGAAATATGTCCCTACTTTGAAGATCAAAAAATATTTTCTGTCTTAACCAGTTAATGTTTTGTCACATAACCCCTCTCGGATCATCATACCAATTTGAGGAACAAATCAGTTTTCAATCCCCCTAATGCAGACAATAAACATTTATAATTATTGCGAGATATGGTAGCTAAGGAGTTAGATACACTCAAAATCAAGAAAGTTCCAGACCCCCAATACATTAGGAAAGGTATAAAACAATTAGAGGATAGGAAAGATATCATTATACAACCAACCGATAAGGGGGGAGGGATTGTTTTGATGACCAAAAAATATTATACAGAGGAAATGGGTAGGTTATTAACTGATAGAACAACCTACCATTTATTAACTATGAATTCCATCTGTGAGTTTAAAAGCATGTTAGAGTTATTGATTAAGAAAGGAGTGAAGAAAAAGATTTTAAATGAAAAGGAGGCTGAATTATTAATACCTTCAGGTTGCTGGACTACTATAGTTTATTCTTTTGCACCAGATTCACAAAGATGTCACTAGGCCACCAGGGAGACCAATTGTTAATGGTGTGGACTTGTTATCAGCCCGATTAGGTCACTATATAGACATCCATTTACAGTCCCTTGTAGTTACCTCTAAGACATATCTTAAGGACACAAAGCACATGTTGCAGATTTTAGATGAAATATCCACCAATGGCCAGTGTTTTTTGGTTACAACAGACGTTGGTTCGTTGTATACCATTATAGGACATCAGGTTGCCATGGAATCCGTCAGGTGGGCCCTGAGACCTTCTGACCTTACTAGGAGACATAAGAAATGTATAATAGAGAGTTTGGCATACGGGCTAGGGCATAATTACTTCTGGTATGCTAATCCGTATTATCATCAGATGATGGGGGTCGCTATTGGGGGCCCACTTTGATCCTAGTGTGGCCAATATTTTTATGGCCCACTGGGAGGAAGAAGCAATCTTTCGTGACAGACCCCAAGAGTTATTGTGTTAGACATTATTTAGATGACGTGTTTATGATTTGGCAAGGAGAGGAAGCAACATTGAAACAATTTATGTCTAAATTAGATGGTAACAATACAAATTATAGTACTGACATGGCATATAAGGTTATGATCAATACAATATCAGGCATGATATTGAAAAGGTCAACAATATGGACAGAATTCCCCATATTAAAGATGAGAATAAAACAGGGGTGGTCAGTAAACCAGAGGACCAATTTAGGATCATTTTAGATTATAATGCCCAAACTAAAAAAGTTGAGAACATTATTAAAATACATTGAGCTATCCTACAAAAAGACAGAGGGGGTTATTTACGAAAGGCAAATCCACTTTGCACTGAAAGTGCACTTGGAAGTGCAGTCGCTCTAAATCTAAGGGGTAGATCTGAAATGAGGTGAAGCTCTGCTGATTTTATCATCCAATCATGTGCAAGCTAAAATGCTGTTATTTTATTTTCCTTGCATGTCCCCCTCGGATCTGCAGCGACTTTACTCCCAAGTGCACTTGCAGTGCAAAGTGGATTTTCCTTTAGTAAATAACCCCCAGAGTGTTAGGTCAAGTTTTACCTCTTCAACCATGCTTTGTTTATAGAAAAGTTCTGGCACTAAGGAATATATTAGCCCCAGTTGTTGATGCCCCTAAGCCCAATAAAGGTACAAAACTTTTTCCTTCAATAGTAGGCTTTTATGTGTGTGGCAAATGTAAATCATGCAAAACCTCAATGTGTAATGTCAAAAGGAAAAAAAAATTCACAGCCTCAGTTACTGGGAAGACATATGCAATCAGAGATTTTATCACCTGCTCCACTAAGGGAGTCATCTAAAGGTTGGCGTGTGATTACAGGAAGTAATATGTGGGACGTACCTTCCAGGGAGTTGCAGGTGAAAATTAGGGAGCATATGGCGAATATTGGAAAAGGTAAAAAAGACCATAGTGTTCCAAAACATTTTAGGACAGTACACAATAAAGATCCATCTGGAGTTAGATTTTGGGGGATCGAAAAGGTCACCAAACATTGGAGAGGCGGTAACTTTATTAGACAGATACGCCAACGTGAATCCTTTTGGATTTATGAGACTAAAGTTCTGGCGCCCTTTGGTATCAATACAGAATTCAATTTAAATAGTTTTTTTAGCACCAAATATGGACTGTAGAGGTAGAATGTATTAGATTACATGGTTTTAGTATATAGTGGTCTACAGATAGAAGTTAATGTGGTAGACATTAGTATGTCATTTTAACAGATACATTTCTATATATATTTTTGTACATTACATGTATATTTTATTATGTATGAGGCACTCCTAGGGGTGTGGACACTCTGTATGCTTGGCTCAGAGGTGAGCAGGTTTACATTAGTATTGATCTACCGTATTTATTGGCGTATAACATGCACCACAAGTTTAGAAGGGAATTTTAAGGGAAAAAACTTTTAGGAGGGAAGTTTAAGGAAAAAAACTTACATTAAAATGCCCATCAATGCAGCTTTATCAGTGTCCATCTGCAGCCTTGTCCATCATTGCAGCCTAGCCCAGTGTCCATCTACAGCCTTGTCCATCATTATAGTCTTGCCCAGTGTCAGGAAGATCCTCCGAGCGGACGTGGTGCTGGGCGCCCCGGGGTGCGCGCTGGCGCTCGCATGGCGTTTGGCGCCAATCAGCCTATTTGGGCTGCTCTCACTGGGCGCTCGGTGCTGTCCGATCGTCAGCTCCCTGTGTCCTGATACCCGTTGCTTCCTGAGAACCTTCTGACCCCCTGACTTCCCGGCTTGATCCTGTACCTACCTGTCTGCTGTCTGCCTATTGACCTCGGCCTGTCCCTGACTTTGCACCTGTCTTCTCCACTGTGCCGCGCTGCCCGCCTGTTGCCAACTCTGCCTGTGACCTGGACTTGAACTTGCCTAATCCCCTGTACCGTGCCTGTGTGTGGAAGTGCCCTGTCAGCTCCTGCTCTGTACCTGCTGCCTGCCTGCTATTGTCTGGTGACCACCAACTCCACTCCAGCAAGTCTCTGGGGCCATCTCCCCAGCAACGACCCGCCAGGCTCTCATACCACTCTGTGCTCCCGTGCCTCCTGTCCACACTTCCAGGGGCCGTGAACCAGACACGTACAGGAGGCCTCCCCCCTGCTATATCGGGCTCACCAGTCAGGCGCGTGAAGTCTGACACCCAGTGTCCATCTGCAGCCTTGTCTATCATTATAGCCTTGCCCAGTGTCCATCTGCAGCCTTGCCCAGTCTCTGCAGCATTTGCCTGATTTAAATTTGGCACCGATTTCCGCTGACTGTGAGCAGACAGCGGAGAGGAGCGAGCGGAGCTGAGATACAGAAAGCTGAGCGTACTTCGGCTTTACTCGGCTCTGCTCACACTCCCACCCATCTCCACTGATTGTGAGAGGAGAGGAGCGAGTGCCGCTGACATACATAAAGCCGAGTGTACTTCGGCTAGACTCGGCTCTGCTTAGTCAGGGGCAGGACTGCGAGAGGAGCCAAGACTAGCCGAAAGTACATTCGGCTTTCTGTATGTCAGCGGCGCTCGCTCCTCTCGCAATCAGTGGAGGTGGGCGGGACTGCGAGAGGAGCCAAGTAAAGCCGAGTGTACCTCGGCTTTGTGTAGCTTGGCTCCGCTCGCTCGTTTCCTTACAATCAGCGGGGGATCGGCAGGATCAGCATATAACACGCACCCACGATTTTCCCCTGATTTTAAGGGGGAAAAAGTGTGTGTTATACTCTGATAAATACAGTATATCCCTGGAGGTTACGGGTGTCCTTCAGACAGTGAGGAGGATAAAGAATATGTAGAGTTGAGATTAGTGTGTTTAATCTTCTTATCTTTAATCTAATATCTCTATTTTAACATTGCAGGATCAGGGCAGCCATTAAGGGCAGAAGTAAACACAGTGGTGTGTCTAAATTGAATCAGGAATGTCATTTCTGGGAACAAGTTGAGTCTGGAGTGTCATATCCGGTTTTGTCACTTCCGGTTCCTTTCCAGTCACGAGTGCCAAGTATATTTTGACAATTTGTCCCTTCCGGTCTACGAGTAGGGTGGAAGTGCTTACATCCTAGACACAGAGCAGGGAGGAAGAGGAAAGGACATATGGTGACACAGATTTCATAGTCACCAATGGTAAATCCCCTCAGCCGAGTGCACAAGTGTTCACACTTGTAGGAAGATTGTTCATAGGGTAGATGCCTATATAATCCTCTAATTGCTGACGGCTCCCCACCTGCTGAAGAAGATCATCAGAGAGCGTAACGTGTACAGGTGTGAGGTCCCGCCATTCAGGACGTATCTTCCATTTTATATCAACATGGAGAGTTGATGATATGCATGTTTTTCACATGTTTATGTGAGTAGTTTTAATCCCTGTGTGTACTTTTAATAAATATTTGTAGCAGAGAGCGCTATGGTTTGCCTTTGTCATTTTATGGCCAAACACAATTGACTGAGATCCCAGGAGGAGGTCAATGCTGTCCAGGGACACCAGGAGGATTTATTTTTCCTGTGGCTTCCTGAGAGACATAAACATCAGGCATGTGTGACTCTGTAGTGGGGTCATTATCTGGAGGTGAGCAGGCATTCCAGCTAGAGGTGGTGGTCACTGAAGTCACTGGATAATATGAATTAATAATTCTATGAACTGTCACCTAGAGTTGCACTACGGTAGATTTTTCACATTGTTTGGACTTTTATTATTGTTTCATTGTTTCAGTGTTTATATTGGTTGCGCTACACTAGTTTTGGTTTATTAGTATTGAATTAAGAGTCACATGTGAATACACTCTGAAAGGTGTTGGCAGCAATCACAATAAGCCTAGAAGTAGGCTATTGACACTTGGTTGGTTTAATATTGTGTGGTGGTGATTCATTTATGTGCTTAGTTTGAATATTGCGCTGATTATATTTTGTTTCATAAAAATTTGGTATGTTTTCTATTTTCTACTGTGAATCAAATATGGGTTTATGAAATTTGCAAATCATTGCATTCTGTTTTTATGTAGACTTTTTTTGGAATTGGGGTTGTAATACCTATGAAGGTCATCACAATACTCTTTCTGACAATGCATTTATCTTCCTTTATCTTCTAAAAGCTATCGCCATCTTTGTTCAGACATGGTCAGCATCTACTTCCTAAACTAAGATGTAAATCTAGTGCTCCTAGAGCCTTTATCTTGGTTGTGTGTGCACATGTCCTCTCACACAGATCACTCCCTCTGCCACTGCCTCCCACATTGGGGCTGAAAATAAGGTACATTGTAGAGATTGGGGCAGTGCTTCTTACCTTCTGCATCAGATGGATAACATAAATCTTCCAGATTACTTCTTTCAAGTAGACATTGGGTGACTGTGTGTAAGGACAATTTCTTTCCTGGAACTCTAGAACATGCATTAATGCAGGCTTCCATCACTACATATGAGTCTTGTTTAAAACCAGAAAAAACATTTAAAGTGTTACTAAAACCACAACAGTAAAATCAGTGTGTATACAGTATATGCAGTAAAGCATACCTAGTATACTCATTGTGAAACTTAAGGGGTTAATCCTCTGCATTGTGTAAAAAGTTTGTTTGATCCTGTATTCTCTGATCCCCCATTCTTCTACTGTCCCCAATCTATCTACCTTTGGAGTCACTCTGCACATGCTAAGTTTGGTGTGTATTGCAAGAGCACAGGGCCAATCAGCACTGTCCAGACACAGGGCCAGGGTCCTGCAGCCTCATA